>PVKS010004440.1:0-93319 GCA_004027875.1 Aplodontia rufa | reverse complement strand
TAGTACTTTGTTGAGGATTTTTGCATCCAAGTTCATAAGGGATATCGGTCTGTAGTTTTCTTTTCTTGATGTATCCTTGTTAGGGTTTGGTATCAGAGTTATGGTTGTTTCATAAAAAGTGGATGGGAGCATTCCCTCCTTTTCAATTTCTTGGAATAACTTAGTAAGGAGAGGTGTTAGTTCCTCCTCAAAAGTGTCGTAAAAATCAGCGGAGAAGCCATCCAGTCCTGGGCTTTTCTTCTTTGATAGACTTTTAATTGCAATATTGATTTCAGTGCCTGTGATTGGGCCATTTAGGACTTCAATATCCTCCTGATTCAATTTAGGGATGCTGTAAGTGTCAAGAAATTTATCCATTTCTTCCAAGTTATCAAATTTGGAGGAGTATCACAACTTTTGCATTTTTGGATTGGAGAATAAAACTCCCTTTATAACTTTATAAAAAATTTTATTTTTCTTGTCAATGACTTTGAGTTTGCTGTGAAATTTTTCTGTTGAAGCTTTCTCTCTGGAAAGGAAACTACAATTACTTTTAATACAAAGACAATCACAGCAGCATAGAGGAATCCCCTTGACAGACATAGATGATCAGGATTAATCCATATTCCATAATCAAATCTGTTGAATTGATAGTAAATAAAAATCCACTACAGGTTTAATTTAGATATTGACTGTACAAAGAAGAAATATTCTGACAGCAGTAGGATAGGAAGTTGAATTTCATTCATTCTTTAGATAAAGATGAATTAGTTGCCTATTACGTGCTGGTCACTGCACTGTGTTGGAGCTGAGAGATGAACAGACAAGGCAGACATGATCTCTGCCTTGAGCTGCCACTTGGTAATTGTCCCTGGTATGTAAATGCACAGGAGGGCTTGTTGGCTACTATGCTCCTCAGGATAAGGATAGTATCTGATACATAGTAGGTGTTTCAGTTGAATAACAAATATTTGGTGAATTAGGGAATATTATGTTTTTGATGTGATACATTTATCTTTTGAATATTATTTGGTACTTTAGTTGACTTGTCAAATGTGAAGGGGACTATTAATTTTACACAATAAGAAACAAAAATGTCAAAAGATTTCTAAGGCTTGTGGTTAAGTCAGGCATTGGATTCACAAGACATTAATTTTTAAAACATCAAGCAGTGAAATTCTTTCCTTGAATAAAATTTGATTCCAAAATTTCTGTTTTTTTTTTTAATTGTGGATAGGTGTATTGAACCTAAGGTGTGCAGGGGACATTTAACCACTGAGTCATATCACCAGGCTTTTTAATTTTTATTTTAAGACAGTGTCTTACTAAGTTGCTGAGAGCCTCACGAAATTGCTAAGGCTGGCTTTCAAATTGTGATCCTCCTGCCTCAGCCCCCTGAGTTGCTGGGATTATAGGCAAGCAACATTCTGCCTAGCTGATTCCAAAATACTGTGCAAATCAGACAGAAGCTGGATTCACTGGTTTGTGTAGGTAGGACAGGTCCATTTCCTCCACTTCTATACTTTTCTTCCCCATCATTGATCTCTTGAAGGCACTAGATTAATCATACTTATAAGATGATTGAGAATTTTGGGCATCTTCTATATAACCATCTATTTTTCATAGTATACTCCAATTCAGAAGCTAATCTAGTTGCATGATCTTAGGTTACTTAAATGTCTCTAAACCTCTCTTTTTCATTTGAAAAATGGAAGTTACAGTTGCAATTGCCTACAGGATTGTTGTGAAGGGTAATGGAGATAAATCACATAAGCAACTAATGAAAGCTATTGTAAAAAATGAAATATAGTAATTATCCATTTATTTTACATGGTGAAGATAATAATCAAGATAAAAATAAATGTTGAGAATAATGTGTTTTTGCTATTTTGATGTCAAACCATTTCTTTTCCTTTTTCTTTTTGGTGATACTGGAGATCAAACACAGGGCAAGTGCTGTACCACTGACTTATGGCCTCAACCCTTACCTTGCTTTTTAATTATTTTTTATTTAATAAACATTTATCAAACACCTTCCATTTAGGACATTTAAAAATATCCAATTAAATGAAACTTTTTATGTTAATATAAGTTTATTCAACGATTTCTATGGGTAAGGTACTCTCAGGTTTGGGGGACTCAGACAAGGAGAAGTCACTATTTTGTTTTCAAAAGGTTAAAGTTTTGGATGAAACAAATCATTGCAATAATTTAAAATAAATTCTGTGGAAGTGGTATTCCAGTACTCCTCGATTACTTTTACAAAAAATGGAAATGCTCCTATCTCTGGTAATTTTGCTTGCCTAAGCTTTTTGCCTAATATATCTCTAAAGACAGGCTGATTAAATATGGATAACAATTTATTGGTACCTCTTTGTATTTGCAGACCAGTTTTCCTTTGTATAAACATCTTGGTCTCATATCTTCTGACTTTAAATATATTATTTAATATCACTATCCCTTTTCAATTTTCTTCTCAAGCAGTGTCATCAACAAAGGATAAACTAATCTTTCCTTTAAAAGTCACATTCTCTTATCACTCAGATTACCAATAGGTTTCTTTACCTTTAAGATCCGTAAAGTTCCTAGACCGCATTTTGGTATTGGTTGTGCTGGATCAATACAGGTTGAAGTACATTTTGATTTTATTTTCATTATGATTTTGTTTTTATTTTAATGATGCTTGTTCTGGTCCTTACAGATGTATTAGACTTCACTTTTCGTTTTCAGGAATTGATATCATTTGTGTGCTGAATGTTCTGTGCCTGTTTTCAATATTGATCACATTGCCTTGAGTTCTTTTTATAGCTTCTTTTCCTTAGGATTAAAAAATGTTTCACATTATTTTTCTCTCAAGGAATTATTTATTTTGTTTATTCACTGATGTGTTAGTTCTAGGCTGGGTTCATTTACAAAATTATATTATTTATTGAGTTGTTGACTCATTTCTGAGTTTTTGAGTTTTTTCTTATGTTGGTTTTCACAAATTGCAGAATTTCTTTTTTAAAATGGCATTTAAAAATTCTTAAATGTGTGGATTTTAAAATAATTAATGACTTTCACAAGGAACAATCATGGTTAAAAAATTTGTTATCTTTTGCATCCTCAAATGCCAACATTTTATATATCCATAGAGTAAGTAAAACTAGGAAACTAACGTGAATATGCCAGAATTAATTATTCTGGATGCATCATTCAGACTTCCATAATTGTTTAAATAATGTCCTTTTCCAGGATGGAAATTTATGCATTTAATATTCATATCTTTTCAACCTCCTCCAGTCTAGAATAGTTCCTCAGTTGCCTTCTTTTGTGGATCTTGACAGATGTGAAGAGTACTGATAAGTTATTTATAGAATACACCTTCAAATTGGAGTTGTTTGATGCTTCCACATAAAAGCAGTGATGTTGAGGTTTTGGCAAGAATATCACCCACTCTGGTGATGTGCCATTCTCAGTGTTATCATTTCAGGATGGGTATGTCTCACTAATTATGGTGCTAACCTGGATTCCTTGATTGAAGTGCTATTTCCAGCCTTCTTCACTATAAAATTGTAATTTTTTTCTTTTGGAATTACCAAGCATTTGTGGAGAGAGACTCTGAGTCCATGTAGATGTTTTGTTGCTTATCATAATTTCACCCACTAACTTTCACATCTATTAGTGATTCCTGTTTGCAGCAACAATTACTGTGATGTTTACCAAATAATAACTTTTTTATTTTCCTCTCTCCTTCCATATTTTGCAACTGGAGTTCTGCTGAAATGGAGAGCTAGTCCTACTTACTTATTTATGCCTGTTTGAATTTATGAATATTGGAATTATTCTATGAAGTATGATATATTACCATTGTTATTTATTTTATTGTCAAATCTTGACTATATTCAGCCACTAGGGTTCTTATAAATTAATTTCTGTGTCATTTCAACATGCTCCCATTATTTTTGAGTTCTTCCTTACTTTCTGGAGTCATGATGTTACACACTAATATTCTTCTTTCCCTGTTCAATCTCTGGAAGTAGGTATTTTCCCAAGAAGCCTGATTCCTTTGCTTGGGTAATGGTTCTTAGAAACTGAGAACTATGCATTGGACATGTTTCTTGTTACTAGTGTGTCAATTGTTTTAGGTTTTTGCAGTAGACTGAACTATGAAATAGATGTGTGAATACACATACCCATTTATGTCTATTTCTTTATTTACCTATCAGCATACACAAAACTGTGAATTCATGCTGATACTTCTGATTACAATAAACATCACAGAGTTAATGCTTATTTGCATCTCCTTCCCATGACAGTGAGAAACCTGGTTGTTATTATTCATGATTGATTCACTTATTTTCTCAGTCCTAAAGTACACATAATGTAGTTTTAGAATTGCTAGCTCAGAATTCTATACTGCTGTGAAAACAAATTTGCATATTGTTCTTTTTGTTTTTAGCAAAAAAAGTTACTTAGGTCAGTTTTTTCCTCTTGCTTCCTCAGTGTTATTTATTTGTCATGGAATTTAAGTTCATGTGTAAATGTCTGTAATCTATTTGGGTTCTCTCCATGGTTCTCTAATATTTTATTGTATTTATTTATTCATATAAGTATGGGAAATATTAACATGGTTATAAAAGTTGGAACTGTACAAAAAGATTTGTTCTAAGAAGTATCATTTGCCTTTGCTTTTTCTACCTTGCTTCCATTCACCCATTCTTTATTCATCATACCCTAGTTCTACCTTCCATAGTTGATAATAAATATTATTAATTTCTGATATATTATTGTATTTTAGGCAAATGAACAGATGCACACATAAATATTCATCTCCTTCATTTTTATCTATGTTCTTTAATCAATTAACTACATTTCCTGAGTATCTCCAATCCATATCAGCTCATAGAAAGCATTCTTTTGTTAAAATGATGCATAATAGTTCATTTTGTGGATACAACAAATTGCTGAACTAGTCTCCTGCTGGAAATTAACTTCTATGTGCTAATATTGCTAATATTATGTCCTGCTATCTTACTGAACTATTTTGTTATTTGAGTTGATCTTTGGCTTTCCAGGTACATTGTAATACTGTCTACAAGCACACATGTTTTCATATGCCCCTTAATTGATGTCTCATCTAAGTCCATTGGTTAATGGTTGCAGTTACGTGTTGAATAACTGTGGCCATAGTGACCTTCCTTACCTTGTTCCTGATCCTGTGGAAATTGCTCTAATGTTTCTCCCTTAAGTAAGAGGGCTTTTAGAATTTCCCACTTTAGTCTGTGTATGGTGTGTGTGTGCATTGTATATATGCAATATCCACCACTTTGTTTTCTTGATTGCCTTTATCAGGAACAAGGGTTATTTTTTTTTCAAGGATTTTAAAAAGTTGATACTATAGAAATAAATGTTCTTGGTTTTTAATTTTTTTCTAATTTCTCATTGTGTCATTTTATGAGCGTGAAGAAAAGTCTTAAAATTTCAGAAATTAAATAATTACTCTTTCCCACTTTAGAAAATTATATCAGTGGTGTAAAATATCAGCCAGTTGCGATAGGTGGTGGCTAGCTGGCTGGCCAGTTGCTGCCATAGCCTAGGATTTCATGATTCATGTGCATGTATTTGGCAAATTCTTCACAGACAGCTGTTGATCTCATGACCTTATTGCAGAAGTTGGCTTGCTACATTGAAGACTTACCAGCTTTATATGGGATTGAGTGTTGTATGAAAATATGAGTTGACTGATGACCTGTTCCTGACTGATACATGTGATATCATAGGGCTGGTCTGTATTTGCAGCCAGGCTGGCCTAGTCCTTACTCTGTGTGAAGGGATTTCGGCTGAAGTCATCCTACCTTGTGATCTTTTGAATTGTCCCATTGCATGTTTGAATGATATGATAAAATCAGACTTCTCAAAATAAGAACTTAGAGAAAATACATTTTCATCTTTACTTTCTATTGGTTCTCATATTAGAACATGCAAGACACCATGACAATAACTGTGAAATGGGATGGACAGATATGTTTTTGTGTGGAGTGGGGGTTGGGGGAAGAAGACCCTGTAAGCTTCTTGGATGAAATACAGAGATTCCAGAGACCATGTGTTCTAGCTGCTGGAAGCTTGGAGGGATAAAGCCCTTTATAAGGACATGGCTCCATTGTAAATGTTAATTTTCTTCCTTTCCTTAAGTCATCATATGAAGTGTGGAATATTTTTTTCACTTAAATGTGTCCACAAATTCCCTGGAAATCTTATTAGAATGCAGATTCCTACGCAGGACCCATGGGTGCTTTGGTTAGTGTTACTATTTTGAGGAACAAAGGACTAACAAAAAGTTAGTTTAGATTTAAACAGACATAGGTTCAAACGTCAACTTTGGATAATTTCTTTAACAAAGATGAAAATAGCATCTTGGTTAGTTCTGATCCACCTTTTAACAACTTCTGTGGTGACCAGCCTTTTGATAATTTCTAGCTGGGTTCCTGGAGGTGGTTCCGGAAGAGCTGGGTTCAGTCTCTCTTTTTCCTCTGCTTTCAGTTTTTGACTTTGAGGGTTTTGAGTGACAAAAATATCCAAAACATAATAATCCGTCCCTGGTAACCCTGATTCTTTTGAGCTTCATAAAAACCATGGCCTCAAAATAAAGCTACCTTTTGTTTTTTTCCTTTCTTCGCTTTGTCCATCCTAGCAATATTTATTTGGAAGTTTGGGACTGTGTCTGACCAACGTGAACCATGCTGTTCTGCCCTGTTCTTGAAGCTTTCATGCACCTCTTTGCCTTTTCAGATATCCTCCCCCTGCGCACCCCCCACCTCCTGTTCAGAGGATGTGCAGTGAATGATGAAGCCGCATGCTTAATCTCAAACACGCTGCCTGCCTTTAGGCTCCAGAGCTTGCTGTGCTGGGGACTCTAATATTATCAAGCCTGGCATCATTCATTCAGGCTGATGGGCACTGTCTATTTTTCAGTCAGGGATGGATGGGAGGTTTTTGAATCATCTTTTTTCTCTGAGTGCAGCTTTATAAATTCTCTTTTAGTAAGTGACTTATTTTCCTCTTTCTTTCTCTCACCTGTAGTCCATTGTTTGCTTTTGGAGAACTGGCAATTCAGGATCTGCTTACTGAAGTTGTTATGGTTGGGATGAAAGGTGTCACCCAATAGCACAATATGTGAGACAATGAAAGGCTGAGGTGAAATGATTGGGTTATAAAAGCCTTAACCAAACCCATGAGTTGGTCTCCTGATAGTATTTAATTGGTAACTGTAGGCTGCTAGGGTGTGTCTGGAGAAGGTGGCTCTTTGGGGACAAGCCTTTAGGATATATATTTTGTATCTGATGTGTGGAGTCTCTCTGATCCCTGGAGAAATGCCTTGAGTCGATTTCCTCTGGGACACTCTTCTGCCTTGAGGTTCAGCCTCACCTTGAGGCCCAAGGAATGGTCTTGGCTGTCTACGGTCTGAGAACTCTGAATCTGTGAGCCTTCCCCAAATAAACTTCTCTGCCTTAAATTGTTCTTGTCAAGTCTTTTAGTCACAGCAATGAAAAAGCTCACTAAAACCAAAGCAATTAGTTATCATGCTTTTTCCCCAGTCTCTGGATGATTCATGTTCTTATAAGATAAACAAGAGCTATAGTTAATGTTAAAAAGTGGTTCTTAGTGACATCATTTCCATTGAGGTTGCTTGGCTTTTAAGATATCTTTTACTCCAGATAGCATAGATTTGATCTTATTCAAGGACCTCTTAGTTAGGACTGGCACTGCCAATACCCTCTTTCCATTTCAGAGAATATGCCTTAATTAGTCATAAAACAGACACCTTTTTGGATACCAGAGGCTTTTTCTTTCTTTCTTTCTTTTTTTCTAAAGGGAAAATATAGATCCCACCTAAAACTTCAGTTTTGAAAGCTAGACACTTCTTAGACATAGGCTGAAATTTTCTAAAAAGAAGAGCTCAAGGTAGAATAGGTGGTAAAGGTGCCTGAACCTGGGTGGATTGTACAAGCTCTGCCTAAAAACATTTAAAGTCAATGCAGAACAATTAGGCCTAATTCCGGCCAGGAATCCTAGCTTTGCAGCAACTCCCAGAATTAGGGATCTGAACAGATCAAACATCATTTGGATTTGCTGAGAGGTTCCCTGGGATGTAGTAGCTTCCAGGCTAAAACTGCAACATCCCTGGGCAATCGGGATGGTTGTTCAACCTACATCTAGCACACTGTGTTCATATGAGGGTCATGTTAATGAGATTGTATTTAAATTAAGCTTTAAGCGATGAGGATGACTAGTTGGATCAAATGCCTTCATCTTTATAAATAAAAAGGAAGTACATTATTTTTTTTCTTGTAACTTTACACAGTCCAACGGGGTAAAGCAGCAATGATCACTACTTTATTCTTATGTGCAGAGAAGGACTTCAGACTCTATTTGGGGATGACCCCTTTCCAGAAATTATAGGCACTGCATTTTTTGCTAGCTAGTCATTGCCATCCATCTGCTAATTCTCTCCACATGGAAGGAGCAGCTGTCATTGTAGAAATGCTACAATAGATAAATGGGGTGCACTTCATCTTCTAATGCTTACAACATTAATCCCTGCGAAAAGCAGTTGCTCTGACTACACGAAGCTCCGATATGATTAACATGAAATACCAAATGGGTTTGGAGATTGGAAACAAGTGGATTTGCTTTTGAAGGAATAGTACTCAAGTTAGATGTAGTACACATTGTAATACTTTGTAATTGCATACAGGAACTTCTGAAACTGTAGGCACACACAGAGGTACACTCAAAATCAGTCAAACATGGAGCCCAAAATTCAATGCAAGCATATGGGCTTCCCAAATCCACATAAACCATGTACACCAACAAATGATTCATTGCTTCCACCCCTGCAAAAACAAACAATAACCATACAAAACTTTTCCCAAACTAATAACTTCCCAGCTTCTGTATATCTTTCTCTGGTCCAATTTTTCTCCAAATCCATGTGCTCAGATAATCCTAGATGCCATCCTCCCATTGGCACTATTTAATATTCCAAATACCAGTCAGATATTTCTTTTGATTATTCCTCTGCATTATTTTCTTACATGTATTTTTTTCTGTTCAGCCCTACTGCCCCACCGTTAAGGGTGCTTAAGTTAGCAGGTACTGAGAACTGATCATAGCCACTCCTTTGGGGTCCTAGACAAGATACTTCTTGTCAACCTGCATAGAACTACCTGATTGCTTTTCATAAGGAAAAATATTAGGAAGAGGTAAGGAAACAAAGAACAAAGTCAAAGTTGAGTTATGCATCCCTGAGCATTTTAGGTACAATTGAAGGTGTACACATAGATAGGGATGTGGATGAGGACACAAGTGTAGTTAGGAACATAGGCACAGATAGAGTGAGTGATAAGGATATCTCTACATGGAGATAACTAATGTTGATATTATTTCATTTGATCCTCAAAATAATTCTGGGAGGTAGGTTAGGCATATTTATATTTTATCCATACAATAATATTGACTCTTAGGCCCCAGTATCCCATAACCAACAACTATGCTGGCAGCTGTAATTGGTCTTCTTAACTAAAGCTCAGTCTTCTGGCTGTAGCACAAAATTTATTTTTTCTGCTTTGGAGAATTGTAATCTAGAATTGCATTTCTGCTGTGTGGTAGTCCCTAGACCTTCTCTAAGTAGGTTCTGTCCTTGAACCTGTACTCCATGGAGCATATGAAAAGACATGTAGTGTGTTAACACAGAATTTCTGGCTACGTGTAATGCTTACATTTTTATTTATACAAATAGAAATGCTTTTAAAGAACCCTGACTAATTTAATCATAGACTGTGTATCAAAGAAAAGAAATTCCCCAGTGTTGATGAGAATACAGGTCAAGGCAAGGCAAATCACAAAGCCATTAAAGAATCCAGAGACTTTGGAACATTGTGCCTGCAAATACCTTAATATGAATAAATAAATTAATTTAAACACAACAAAGATGCTCAGGGGCATGTCTGCCTCTTTTTTTTTTTTCTTTTTGCCATTGGCATTAATTACCTACTTCATATTTTGTTTTCACCCTTAGTGACCAGGCAAAATAGATAAATTCTGTGTCTAGATGTCATTGCTATTAAGAAGAAAGGAGAAGGAAAACAAACAAGAATAGAGCAAAAAAATCTGAAGAGAAAGGTACACAAAACCTGTCATTTCTCAAGTCAAAATATTTTCATGGTAGAATTAGAATAAATGATTAAATATTTTCCTGCTGACAGGTAGCAGGAGCTAACATTTAAAGATAATTTGAGAAACTTGGAGATTGAAGTAAAAAAAAAGAAGGCTGGACCTTTTTGCTTTCTCTCCCAAGATTTATTGAAAATAGAGTTGGTTGTTTTAAAAACAGAATATATATCTGATTCTACATTTAATTTCTAGTATATTTATCCATTCCAAGTTATTTATTGATTACAGATTAGATAGAATTCCTGTATTAGAGTTTTATTGGTACCAAGAAACTATCCTTGTCTCTAGAAAGCTCCTATTCTAGTGGGGAAGGCAAAAAAAATTAAAAATAAAACTATATCCAAAGTGGTTTTATAAGGACTTTTATTAAGGGATCTTCAGGATGCTGTTGCAACCAGTTAAAGTACATGATGCAGTGGCCTGGGAATTTAGGGAATGTTCTGAGGCAAGACTGATAACTTGAAAGTTGAAGAGGAAGGAAAGGGTGAATGGAGATTCGGGAGATCTGGCACAGGGACAGCAGACTCAGTTGCACAGAGGAATCTGTGAGCAAATCAGTTGTGCTGAAGTGTGGAAGGACACTGGTGGAGTGAGGTAGGGAGTGTTGGCAAGGCTAGGTGACAGAGATGTTGCACTGACTTTCCCACTCTGCAACACATTTATTGTTAATCCTATTCAGTAAATACCGTCTTAGCATTTTTGCCAGGAATGTGTTCTGTTCATGAGCTGCATTTGTCAATAGCTGGTCATGATAGACTTTAGGATGATTTCTACTTGGAAATCTGGCATCTCAATGCTGTCATTAACCAGCTGAATTGCAAAGTAGCTTCATGCTTTTTTCCCTATATTTCTATTTTTAAATATTTTTATTAAGGAATTGAGTTATTGTGCAACCATAAATGCATATAAAGTAAAAATATGCTATGCATATATTCTTAAACCAGAATTACCCCTAGATCCCTCCCTATTCTCCCTTCTTCTGTTCTCTCCCACCTGCCACCTCCCCCTCCCCCTGCTACATATTTATGATTTCCCTAGATTATGTGCTTATACACATTTGCTGGGTCTAAAAAGTGAGGTTGGATACCTTTCACACAGTCCTTGGTCTAGCTCCAGCCTACACAAATGAGTGAAAACATTCAACCCTTGACTCTCTGGGTTTGACTAACTTTGGTCAGCATGATTTCTTCCATTGCCATCCATTTACCTTCAAAGGCTGCAATTTTGTTGTTTCTAATTGCTGAGTAGAATTCCATAGTGTGTGTGTGTGTGTGTGTGTGTGTGTGTATCACGGTTTTAGATCCATTCATCCAGTAAGGGGCATATGGGTTGATTCCATAATTTAGCTATTGTAAATTGAGCTGCTATGAACATAGATTTTGCTGTGTCACTGTAATGTGCTGATTTTAACTCCTCTGGGAAAACACTCAGAAGAGGGATAACTGGATCATATGGTGGGTCCATCCCTAATTTTTTGAGGATTCTCCACACTGCTTTCCAGAGTGGCTGGGCCAGTCTGCAATGGTACTTTTGAATGTTAAGTTTAACTGTTCCCCAAATGAGGAAATGTATGATTTCGAGTTCACTGTAACTTTAATGTACTATGATGGTATATTAGTCAACTTTCCATTGTTGTGACAAAATACCAGAGAAAATCTACTTCAGGGAGAAAAGGTTCATTTTACCTCATGATTTTAGAAGTTTCAGTCCTGTGGGCCTGTGGTGAAGCAGAATATCATGTTGGGAGCACAGGGTAGAGCAGAGCTCCTTACCTCAGTGTGGTTGGGAAACAAAGTAGGAGAACCAGGAACCATGAATAAAATGCACATTTCAAAGGCTTGCCCACAGTGAACTACTTTTTCCAAGAAGGCTCTACCTCCTAAAGTTTTCACTACCTCTCAATGGTGCACTGGCTTTGGACCAAGCCTTCAATGAATGAACCTTTGGGGACCTTCCATATCCAAATTATAACTGATGCTGTGTTTGCAAAGGTACTTAGATGTTGTGGGTAAATGTCAAGCTTTTGAGTTATCTGTTATCTCTGGTAAGGAAGCAATGCAATTAGGGAAAGAATGTAAGGGTTAAAAACAAACTGAGTGGAAATTCTTTAGTTAGCTTGGGCCACTTACTGAATCATTTCTAAGTCTCAGTGTCTTCACCAAGGAATAATGCTATCCACCTTGCAAAATTATTGGACCAGCTGAAAATAACAAATGTGATATACCCAATATAATATACTGAGGTCAACTTACTTATTTGTAGATTTGAAGGAACTTGAGATTAGAAAAATGTTTTGAATATGTTCTTCGTGATGTTTTTAGTGGGAATCTATGTTTTTCAAACTCTGTCTTAAAACTCTGATAACTCGACATTATGTCAAGTATGGTTTCTAGTTCTTTTTGGAGCTGTGAATAATCAGGACACTCTGGGAGTTTCGAGGACCAATCTGCAGCTTTCTGGACATCTGGAATTGGTGCCAATTGGGCAGAAGTCAAAGAGAAGTTGAATTCATTAGTGTAATTGTCTTGTTGAGCTTTATTTTCTCAACCTATTTCTTTCTAAGTGTGTGTTTATTTGCTTATTGTTTGCTCCTGCAGTCACAGATGCTCACTGAGAGGGGAAGATTTGAACAGACAGTGGCTCTCACCCCAAGCTCATCTCCAGCCAACCATTTACCATGCCAAAGGACTCCTTCACTACCTGTGCAGCATTGGACGGGGTCCTGTGGTGAGTCACTTACTTCTCTTTCCACAGTTGTTCCTGGCTTCTTCTACCCTCCAGAGGGCAGATTATCTTCTTTCAAGTCAAGGAAATTAAATGCCGAAGACTTATGTCTGACAAGCTCTAATGGGCTTGTGTTTGCTCCTATGGCTGCCATAACAAACCACCAGAAATCAAATGACTTAGAACAATGGAAACTTATTCTGTCACATTTCTGGAGACTAGACATCTGAAATCAAGGTGTTGGCAGGGCCATTTTTACTCTGATGGCTCTAGGGAAGGATCCTTCTAGCTTTTGGTGGTGACCAGCAGTTCTCCGTGTTCTTGGCCTGTGGCAAATGATTTCTGGTCTCCACTCCTGTCTGCACAAGGCCATCTTCCCTATGTCTAACTGTATCCACATTGCCCTGTTCTTACAAGGACATTCATCACTGTCCTAATTCAGTGTGGCTTCATCTTAGCTTTATTTCACTTGCCAAGGCCCTATTCCCAAATAAGATTACATTCAAAGGTACCAGGAATTACACATCTTTTGGTGAGATAAAATTCATTCCATAATAGGGACAAACCATTGCTTTGATACTCATTGGTAAAAACTGGGCAAGATATTATATTCCATTCCATTTCCTGGGTCTTGATTTTTCTGATGTTTTCCCCCCAGTTATTTATTTATTTATTTTTTTAAGAGAGAGGAACAGTGAGAGAGTGAGAGAAAGATGGAATTTTTTTTAAATTTTTTTAATTTTTATTTTTGAACAATCATACAAGTTTTTTAACAAAGTAATATAAAATATGTATAGTTTCTGGATACTAGATTTACCCTCAGGAGTGCCCCCCCCCCACTTACTCACCCGTATCCCTCCCTTCCCTTACCCACAGCATCTCTAAAAAAGTATTAGGCTGTATAACATTACACTTTATCTGGATTCATGATAACATGATAATAGACCACCTTTCTGAATGGCCAGGGGCTAATTCCAACCTCCACAGATAAGTGGAGACATTCGACCCTTGGTTCTCTGGGTTAAGCTCATTTTGCTAAGCATAATTTCTTCCATAGCCATCCGTTTACCTTCAAAGGCTGCAATATCATTGTTTCTAATTGCTGTGTAAAATTCCATGGTATATATGTACCACAATTTTTAGATCCATTCATCCAGTGTGGGACATCTAGGTTGTTTCCATAGTCTAGCAATAGTAAATTGAGATGCTATGAACATAGGTATTGCATGTCACTATAATGTGCTGATTCTAAGTCCCCTGGGAAGATACCCAGGAGTGGAATAACAGGGTCGTATGGTGGGCTCATCCCTAGTTTTTTGAGGATTCTCCACACTGCTTTCCAGAGGGGCTGTACCAGTCTGCAGCTCCACCAACAGTGTGTTAGTGTCTCTATCTCTACATCCCCTCCAGCATCTATTATTGCTTATTTTCTTCATTTTTGCCAATCTGACTGGCATGAGATGATATCTTACTGTAGTTTTCATTTGCACTTCTGATTACTAGTGATTTAGAGCATTTTCTCATGTATTCATTGGCCTAATCCTCTGTTGAGAAGTTTCTATTTAGCTCTTTGGCCCATTTATTAATTGGGCTGTTAGTGTTTTTGTAGTTGATATTTTTGAAGATTTTGTAGATTCTGGATATGAGACCCCTGTCAGAGGAATCATAGCCCATGATTCTCTCCATTTCCGTAGGAAATTTCTTGATTCTTTTGATTATTTCCTTGGCAGAACAAAAGCTTCTTAACTTTATGGCATCCCATTCACTGATTTTTGACTTTACTTCCTTCACTTTTGGAGACATGTTGAAAAAGTCTTTGCCTACTACCAAATGCTGAAGTGTTGGACCTAATTTATCTTCTATCAGTTGCAAGGTAGCTGGTTTCATTCCTAGCTCCTTCATCCATTTTGATTTGATTCTCATGCAAGGAGAAAGATATGGGTCTAATTTCAGCTTTCTGCAAGTGGCTGACCAGTTTGTTCAGCACTATTTGTTGAAGAGGCTTTCACTCCTCCATGTAATATTTTGTCCCCCTTTGTCAAAAATCAGATGTTTAAAGATTTGAGTGTTTATTTCAGGGTCTTCTATTCTATGCCATTGGTCTTCTTTCCTATCTTGATACCAGTACCATGCTGTCTTTGTTACTATGGCTCTATAGTATAGCTTTAAATCTGGTATGGCAAAACCACCTGTTTCATCTTTCTTGCTTAGTAGTGTTTTGGCAATTATTGGTTTCTTATTGTTCCAAATGAATTTGAGAATTGCTTTTTCTACATCTGTAAAGAATGACATAGGAATCTTTACAGGGATAGCATTAAATCTATATAAAGCTTTTGGTAGAATGACCATTTTTATTATATTAATTCTGCCTAACCAAGAGCATGGGACATCTTTCCATCTTCTTAGGTCGTCTTGGATTTTATACTTCAATGACCGATAGTTTTCGTTGACGAGATCTTTGATTTCCCTTGTAAAGTTAATTCAATTCCCAAGTATTTTATTTTTTTCGAAGCTATTTTGAAATGGACTGATATCCTGACTTCTTCTTCAGTCCTGTTATTATTGGTATATAGGAAAGCTATTGATTTATGTGTGTTGATCTTTTGTCCTGCCACTTTGCTAAATCTATTTACGAGTTCAAGCAGTTTACTGATGGAGTGTTTTGGGTCTTCCAGATATAGGATCATGTCATCAGCAAAAAGAGAGAGTTTGACTTTCTCTCATCCTATATTTATCCCTTTGATTTCTTTCTCTTGCCTAATTGCTCCAGCTAAGGTTTCAAGAACAATATTGAATAAAAGTGGTGAGAGCGGACAGCCTTGTCTTGTTCCTGATTTTAGTGGAAATGCTTTCAACTTTTCTCCGTTAAGTATTATACTAGCTGAGGGTTTAGCATATATAGCCTTTACAAAGTTCAGAAATGGTCCTTTGAACCCCATCTTCTCTAGAGTTTTGAACATAAAAGGGTGCTGGATTTTATCAAAGGCCTTTTCTGCATCCAATGAGATGATCATATGGTTTTTGTCCTTGATTCTGTTTAAGTGGTGAATTATGTTAATTGTTTTGCGTATGTTGAAGCAGCCCTGCATTCCTGGGATGAAGCCCCACTTGATCATGATGGATTATTTTCTTGATTAAGTTTGCTAGCACTTTATTAAGGATTTTTGCATCCAGGTTCATCAGGGATATTGGTCAGTAGTTTTTTTTTCTTGATGTATCCTTGTCAGGTTTTGGTATCAGAGTTATGGTTGCTTCATAAAAAGTGGATGGGAGCAATCCTTCCTTTTCAATTTCTTGAAATAACATAATAAGGAGAGATGTTAATTCCTCCTCAAAAGTGTGGTAAAAATCAGTGGAGAAGCCATCAGGTCCTGGGCTTTTCTTCTTTGGTAGACTTTTAATTGCAGTCTGGATTTCAGTGCCTGTGATTGGGCCATTTAGGAATTCAATATCCTCCTGATTCAATTTAGGGATATTGTAAGTGTCAAGAAATTTATCCATTTCTTCCAAGTTATCTAATTTGGAGGAGTATAGGTTTTCAAAATATGATCTTATAGATTGTTGGAATTCCATGAGGTCAGTGGTGATCACTCCCTTTTCATTGGAGATTTTATTGATTTGCTTCATTTCTCTCCTTCTTTAGGTTAGATTCACTTGGGGCCCATCTATCTTGTTTATTTTTTCACAGTACCAGCTCTTTTTTTCATGATTTCTTTTTATTATTTTTTTATTTTCAATTTCATTGATTTCAGCTCTGATCTTGATTATTCCCTGTATTCTGCTGGCTTTGGGGTTAGATTGTTCTTCCTTTTGAAGGGCTTTGGCATGAAGCCTAAGCTTATTTATTTGGGATATCTCTTCATTTTTAATGTGGGCACTCAGTGCTATGAATTTTCCCCTTAGGAAAGCTTTCATGCTGTCCCAGAGGTTTTGATATGTTGTGTCTTCATTTTCATTCTCTTCCAAGAATTTTTGGGTTATTTCTCTCATGTCTTCTTGGATCCTTTCTTCATTTAATAGGGTATTATTCAATCTCCATGAATATGTGTGTTTTCTGTTATGATTATTGCTGTTGATTGCTAGGGTCATAGCATTGTGGTCTGAAAGGACACACGGAATGATGTCTACGTTTTTATATTTGCTGAGATTATCTTTATGAACCAGAATATGATCTATTTTGGAAAAGGATCCATGTGCAGCAGAGAAGAATGTGTATTCCGCTAACTTGGGATGGAAAATTCTATATATGTCTATTAAGTCCATAAGGTTTATGGAGTTATTGAGGCTGGAGATTTCTTTATTGATTTTTTGTTTTGATGATCTGTCTAATGGTGACAGCGGAGTGTTGATGTCTCCCAGTATTATTGTGTTGTGATCCATGAGTGGTTTGATGTCATGAAGTAATTTATTCACATAGTTGGGTGCATTGTTGTTTGGAGAGTAAATATTAACTATGTTTATTTCTTCCTGCTGAAGGGTTCCTTTTAGTATTAAGTAGTGGCCTTCTTTATCTCTTTTGATTGATTTATGTTTGAAATTTATTTTGTCAGATAAAAGTATAGCCACACCAGCTTCTTTTCTTGGGCCGTAAGCATGTAGATTTTTTCCCATCCTTTCACTCTTAATCTGTGGATGTCTTTGCCTGTTAGGTGAGTTTCTTGTAAGCAGCATATGGTTGGATTTTGTTTTTTGATCCAGTATGCAAGTTTGTGTCTTTTGATTGTTGCATTTAGACCATTCTCATTCAGTGTTGAAATAGAAGCACGTAATTGATTCATAGTCATTGTGTCTTATTTAGCTAGTTCTGTGGTTGCCTTGGTTAGTCCTTGCTGGGTAATATTTTCACTGAATTTCTTCAGTTTGTGGGTTTTGGGTATCAATTGCTTGTTCTTCTGTCTGGAGTATTTGCTTAAGAATTCTTTGTAGGGCAGGTTTTCTGTTGACAAATTCTGCCAGTTTTATTTTATCATGGAAAGTTTTTATTTCTCCATCAAATTTGTAGCTGAGTTTTGCTGGGTATAGAATTCTAGGCTGCATGTTGTGGTCATTTAAATGTTGAAAGATATTATTCCAAGATCTTCTTGCTTCCAGAGTCTGGGTTGAAAAGTCACAGACAATTCTTATTGGCTTGCCTCTGAATGTGTTTTGGCATTTCTCCCTTGCTGCTTTTAATATAGTTTCCTTGGTGTCTCTGCTGTACATTTTGAATATGATATGTCTTGGTGAGTTTCTCTTTTGATTAGGCCTATTGGGTGTCCTGTAAGCTTCCTGGATGTGCATGTCAGATTCTATTTTTATGTGGGAAAAGTTTTCTTTCATGATCTCTTTGAGAATATTCCTCATACCATTGGTGTGTGTCTCAATTTCTTCCTGTATTCCAATTACTCTCAGACTGTTCCTTCTCATTTCATCCCAGACATTCTTGAAATGCTGGTCATGATCTCTTAATGTTTTTCTTTTTTGGTGTCGGTGAGCTCTAGCTTGATCAACCTGTCTTCATTATCGGAAGTTTTTTCTTCAGTAGCTGAGGTTCTATTTTCTTCTGAAGTTAATCTATTATTGAATTCTTGCATGGTTCCCCTCATGTCATTGATGGCAGATTTGAGGTCTATAACTTCCTTTTTGAGAGAATCTAATTCTTTAATGATCGAGTCTTTTAATTCTCGAGTTTTCTCAGTTATTCCCTTCATTATCTCTTCTTTTAAGTCGTTGTTCCTTTTTGTTAGCAGCTCATTGATATATTGTTCTAGATTTTCATCCTGGTCCCTGGCCATAGCCCCCTTACCAGGGAATTTTTGGGATCGATGTGAACCTCTTTGAGTTTGATTCCTCATGTCTGAAGAGATTTTTCTCTCTTATTTGCCAGGTGAATCCTTTGTGAAAGCATACAGGGTTCAGTGGTTCTTTTTCCTGTCTTCTGCCTTAAAGACTAAGCTGTTGGAGTGGGAGATCTGTCCCAACCCTTACTTGAAATGGGGTTGTGTCAGGAGAGTTGATTTCAAAAGACAACCCCTATTACTCTGAACTATTTGTTACCCTTACAGAATTCCAAAACCTCATGCACTAGTAGCAAATTGTCAATATGTACAACCAAAGCTTACAATAAACAGTAGTAATTTAGTTATTTAGCCCATACTATAATGGACTTTTGAATTCAGCCTATGCAACTAGTATTAGTGATAATCAATACTTTTGGTGACACTGGTATAGTACTGTTACATATGTCAGATTTCAAGAACAAATAAGTGTTACTCAGATTAACAATTACAGCAGTAATAATTACACAGTCTTAATAATGGGGGGTTGAAGAGAGTTAATTAATTTGGAGTCAGAAGGGGGGTAATGCTGGTGAAATTAAGAGAGGAGGTTATATATACCAATTATGTACAGTGAGAAAGTGGAGGAGGTAAAGAATTTGCTGTAGAAAGAAAAAGAAAATGCTAAGAGGAAAACATTTGAAGAGAAAAGGAAATTAAAAAAGAAAAAATTTACTAAATGTAAAATAAAGGAGAAAGGAAAGAAGTAGAAAAGAAAGTACAGATCTAAAGTGAAGCTAGGATAGCTGTGGCCTAATATAGGAAGGGTAAAAGAATTATTACTAATATTTGGGTGATCATTTAAGGGAAGAAGTTATCCCTGAGAATTATGCTACTCAGGCATAAAATAATTCAAATACTATTTGCATTGACCAGAATCCTTCTTCTCAAGAATGGGAACAGGGCTAGACAGGATGGATAAGAGGGAATCAGAGAGACGATAAATAGGGAAAAAAGAAAAAGAGAAAGAAACCTAAAAACAGGCTATCAAATTAGGAAGAAATATTATTGTTAATTTTTCCCCTAAAAGGAGAGAGAAAAAAGAAAGAAAGAAGAAAAAAAAATGGAAGAATAGGTGTTGACAGCCCCTCAAAGTTAGCAGAGCAGGGAAATATAATCAGCTAGAGTTTTTATATATTGGAGAACTAGTAAACTCTTCCAGATATCGCCTTGGCACACATTTGGAACATGAAATCAACAGCAAACAGAGAAAAAAAATCTTAATAGGAAAACCTTGGAAGTATAGCTATTAAGAGTGTCTCTGGTCCTTTCAGGGATTGGATCTTCTATTTCTGGCTGGATATGAAAGGCTTTATCTTTCAGTTGGGGCTTTCAGGGGATCTGAAAGTCAGGAGTCATTATGTTATCAAAGCTCCATCTGCTGGTAGTTGTTGAAATTGACTTCTGTGATCTTAGAGGTGGGGCCAGCCAATATGGGCGCTTAACAGGGAATGTCCTCCTATCTATGGTGGAAGTGATTATTGCTGTGCCATGTTCCCCATTACTCCTCTGACCAAAACCCCTTATGAGAAAAGGATTCAGGGCCTGGGCCAAGCCTTCTGCTCCTGAATCCACCTGTGATCTGCTGCTGGCTCCAGGCGCAGTTTTAAGAGCCTATTTTGTAGACCTGTGGAGGGCTGGTCCAGGACAGGAGTGTGGGTTTAAAGATGGATGCTCTGCTCCCCCACCCTTGCAGCTCCCGCACCTGCTTCCGGGCCTGAGCCAAGCCTTCTGCTCCCGATTCAGCCTGTGGTCTAGGCAGGCTCCAGACACAGTATTAAGAGTCTGCTTTGCAAACCTAGGGAGGTCTTGCCCTGTCGGGCGGGGAGTGTGAAATCCAACAAGGGGTTAAAAGATGGATGCTCGGCTCCCGTGCCCTTGCAGCTCCCACACCTGCTTTCTCAGCGCAATCTGCTGCTCTGTGTCTCTATGCAGGCAGTTTCCAGACACTGATCTTTCCGCCAGACAGAAAACAGGCCCTGGAAGAGACTTTGCAAGAACGCTTTCTTTAAAGCACTGCAGGTTTTCTGTGCTGATGTGATCGCAGGCTGTGGGTCCCCTCACCCCAGTCACAGGTGGAATGTAAGCAAGAGAGAGTGGCCGCAGCCACTGTCACTTCTCAGCCGAGATGGAAAAGAACAGAGATCCCTTGGTCGCTCCTAAGTCACTGCTCCTCAAAACCACTGAGAAGATTAGGACTGGTGATTCATACTGCTAATCCCCCAAACGCACCTCAAAATACTGGAGAAAAGCTTGAGATTTCCTGATCAATCTTGGAGATGTTAGGGAAGTCTTTTCTCTTCAGATAGCCATCTTGAACTCTGAGAAACAATTTTTATTTGTTTTTCATGTGACTTTCTTTGCTCCAAGATATTGTTGTGTACGTGGTGCTGGGGTTTGAACTCCCGTACTTGCACATGCTGGGCAAGTGCCGTAACCACTGAGCCACCACTCCAGTCCTCCCTCCAGTTATTGAACGAGAAAGAAAATGTGCATACAACTAGATAATGTTTGGAATAAATCTTCTAGGTGTTCATACTCTTGTTTAACTAATACTTATGACATTCTGGCACTTATGATGATTCTGGCACTGTTGTAAATACTTTAGGCTTTTCTCCAAAGCTTCTAGCACTATGAATTTGAAAAACTGATTATTAGAAATCAGAGGTTTCAGCTTAAACTAAGAATGAGTAAATGGCAGCCAAGTAACCATATGGAAATGTTCTTTTATTGACTATGAACTATGAAAAATACCTGTCCAAAAAAGTGTGGTGGAGTATATGTCCATAATTAGAGTCGTTACCTAACCTAAGAAAGTTATAGAATGGAGACACCATCATAATGGATAGCTCAATCATCTGTATCATTATCCATTTTTAAAACACCTACTACGTGACCAAAACAGTGGCACATTTAATAAACATTGAAAAAGTAGATGCATATATAACATAGACCCTATTTAAATCTCAAAGGAGATGAGCAGGTGAAGTTATTTTCCTGAAGTTATTTGGAAGTATGTGGTAGAACTATAACTCAGATCTTATATGTTTTTCCACCCTGCAACCCAACCTCTGTTCATTACCTACTCTTTGTGAGAGCATTCAGGGTCCCCAAGACTTTTCTCAGGTTCATTGATTCCCTAGAAGGAGTCACAAAACCCAGCAGAGCTATTGTACTAATAATTACATTAGCAATCAGCAAAGGTAAAAAGTATACATGGCAGAGTCCAGGGGAGACCAAGCACATTTTTTTAAAGAGAGAGGAACAGTGAGAGAGAGAGGAGAGAGAGAGAGAGAGAGAATGAGAATCAATTTTTTATTTAGTTATTCATGTAGCATTCATGGCTCTGAGACATTGTTGTGTACACGATGCTGGGGTTCGAACTCATGTACTTGCACATGGCAGGCAAGCGCCATAACCACTGAGCTACCTCTCCAGCCCCAGAGACCAAGCACATTTCCAGGCATACTCTTCAGTGGAATTATATGGATGGTGCTCAGTTCTCCAGAAGCAATGCAATTTACAACTAGGGAAGCTCAACTCAGTCTTGATGCCCAGGGTTTTGTTTATTTTTTTAAATTTATGATTTTATTTTTATCTATTGAAGTGGCACAGTGTGGCAATTCAATACATTATATAATGTATGATGATCATATCAGGGTAGTTAGTATTCCTATCACAAACATTTTTTTTTAAAAATCATCATAGACATAGCAAGATAAATATCTCAGGTTCTTCTTCATATATGGATGCCAGAAGAGTTGATCTGAATGTAGAACAATAATTACTAGAAGCTGGGAGGGGTAGGGAAAAGTGATAGAGGGAGACTGGATAACAGGTACCAAAGCACAGCAGGATAGAAGTAATAAATTCTAGTGTTCTTCATCACAGTATGGATGATAGCAGTTCACAATAGCTTATCATATATTTTATGAATAACTAGATGAGAGGAGCTTGAAGGCTACGAACACAATATAATGATAAGGAGATGGAAATTTTAATTGCTCTGAGTTGATTAGTATACATCATGCACATGATA
Organism: Aplodontia rufa; assembly: GCA_004027875.1. NCBI lineage: Eukaryota > Metazoa > Chordata > Mammalia > Rodentia > Aplodontiidae > Aplodontia > Aplodontia rufa. The sequence continues at coordinate 70,546 of PVKS010004440.1, read as the reverse complement.
TATCCCAGTGAAGCCCATAAATTTGTCCAGGGATTTTGTTGAGGGTCAGTTGTGTAGCTGTGGAGTGCCTCACATGACTGATCTTAGTTATTTAGTCTCCAGCACTCCCCCTCCAAGAGATCACACTGGTACTTCATAGTCCAAAACCTCTACTGTAAATCACATTGTTAGCATTGACATATGCCATGGCTCAAGTCTCTAGCTAAAGACACTCTTATCCAGCAGAATATTCCAGGGTGCAAAGTTCACCTCCCAGGAACGAACCAGTGATGGGGCAGACCTTTCTTTCAAACACGTAGGGTTTGAATATCCTCAATTTGCTGAGTTAACTTATTCTTTTGCATAGAGAACAAAGCCCATGTTTTAAGAATCCTGGTTCTATGATGATAAAATTTAAATATTGATATGCTGATACCACCCACCCCTGCATTATAGAAGACATTGTAATCTCTGTTGTCAACCCTCTCAAAGTAAGCTCATAGGCTGCATGGTAGTTACCACTCTCATGGTTGAAACCTAGATAAAGAACGTCTGAGTAGGAAGCTTTAGCCCCCAGGAGAAGAGAGAGATTCAGAAGAGCTCCATCTGTATCTGATGCACATTTAAATGCACACACATTAAACACAACAAACAGGATTCCTTTCTGCTCTGACAATCTCTAATTGAAGAGTAGAACATTTATTTTAAAACATGACAGGTGAAAGGCTTGTTTAAAAATATAAATAAACATTAATTAGCTATAAACATGACAGCCACAGACTTGTTTCCTGCTGGGACCATCTGAGAGGTGGGTGAGAAACAGCTGAGTACTAAATGCTATTCACAGTGTTACAAAGCTCACTAATGGGCTCAACATCACCTTTTAGTTACCTTGAAGCCTATATTTAACCAGCCTCCTGCTGGCAGCAAAAACACTGCCACTCACTCCAGACTCTGACCTGCCCTGTACAGGGAAGACTTCCACTGTGTCCAGATTAACTTTTGGACTTTAATGTTGGAAATTAACAGTGACACTGCTCAAACTCTGGCTCTAATGAAAAATTTCTTTTTCGGAAGCACTGGAAAGCCACTTTATGGTAGGTAGGAAGTTCTATCTATTCTAGATGCTTCTCAGGCATTTACCTGTTGGTGGGTGGATTTAGAGGTCCCAGGACTAATAAGAATGTGGGACAGTGAGAGAAAACGGTACCCTGATACTGCTGGAGATTTCAGTGGTCTGTAGCCATGACTTATTTCTTGGGTCTTCTGCATCATGAAATAAGAAATATGGTGACTTTGCTATGCTCAGGGTCAGTGGATAGGGCAAAAGAAAGAAAATCTTTCCCTTGACTGATAGCAGAAATTTACCTGATATCCCATAGACATTTTTGTACCCTTTTCCCATTTTCTTGAACCCAGATTTTTTAAAATCTTGCTTGTTTACTACAGAGTCCAGACGTTTGATGCAAAAGCCCAAACACGTAGAAAAGTTTAGTTATTCATGCATTGGAATATTATTCAGTAACCAAAACCAACTCTCAAAAAAACCAAAACAAACAAAAAATGTAAACTACTGATGTACTCAAAACATGAGTGAATTTTAGGAACATTATGCTACATGAAAGGAATTGGACACTATCACTTACATATTCTATGGTTGTATTTATATGAAGTTTTAAAATCATAAAAGTAGTTTGTGAAGATAAAAATTAGAACAGTGTTTGCCTCTGAGGAAAGAGATTGAATAACAGGGGTCAGGAGGGAATGTTTTAGATTAGTGGAAGTATTTTGTATCATGTTTGAAGAGTCAGTTATACCGAAACGCATTGAACTGCATATTCAGGATCTGTGCTTTTTACAATAGGCATCTAAATAAAGATAATTTTAAAAATAAATATCAAAACAAGATTAAGAGGCCCTTTGGTGGTAAATCTAATTTTCAGAATTTATATATACATATTATTTCATTAGAACTTTGATTGTTCAACATATAAATTTCTTAATAAAAAAAACAAGACTAAGAGCTTTAAAATGTAACTAAGAGTAAATCAAAGAATATATCTTTGCCAGAACTGAATAGAAAGTCTGCGGAAGAAGATCTGTCTAGAAGTCAGAAAGACCAAGCCAGAGACAAGGTGTGCCAGTAGGGTATCTCAAAACTGCAGACCGGCTGCACAGTCAGCTGTTGGGAGGCATTGAATCCATTCTTCTTTGTGTAGCTCTCCATTAAGAGTCAGGAGGCCCTTGGCCATGAGGGCAGTCAAGAAGAGCTCTGCAAGTGGAAGGAAGCTTTTCACGGCAGTGAGCTCCCATGAAGCCAGGTGGACAGGCTCTTCTGTGGTTCCATGTTGCAGCCGGCCTGGCCCTTATGCTGCTCTGAGGAACTGGGGCTTCAGAGTTAGGGGAGGTATTGATTCCCATCCTCTCAGCTCTGTCTATGTGAGCATGAGTTGGTAAAGGGATTTCCGTGCTCTTTGAAGAACTCATTGATTTCTGTTTACAATTCTCACAAACTGGGCTGCCTTCTGCCAAGGAAAGGGCTAGCATTTTTTTTTTTTTTTCCCTTTTCTCCTGGGCCCAGTGGAATGGAAATTTTAGCTACTTAAATTATTTTCCTGGTCTTGTTTTATCCCTTTGGCATATGTTTTTAGTTAATCAGCTTCTTTTTAAAAGAGGCACTAAAGGAGTGGGGGTAGGGGTAGGGGGTGGGGAGCAGATAGTGTTTCCCTTCCTAAACGCTTGTCTCTAAGGGCCTCGGAATTCTCTGGATGCATTATTTCATCTGCATCATTTTCCTCAGGAATGGTAGAAGAATAAGTATTATTTTTATTTATTTTCAATAACTTGTGCTAAGGGACTAAATCTAGAAGTTCTTTGTTGTTTGTTTGTTTACTTGTTTCTTCTTTCTTTTTATGCATGTGAGGATATGGTGGGGGAACTTTTCCAAAACTGCTTCCCCACATAGGAGAGAGGGGTAAAATGCCCTTGGAAGTCCTGGGTTATAAAAAATTAAATTTGAATTTGTATTCTCTTATTTACAATTGTTTTTATGCTATCAGAATAACAATTATATACCAAAAGCTACATTTGGGTATATATATTTTACTGACACAGATAAAATACTTGAAGTGAGTTGCTAATTTTTTAAAATAAAGTTACATTGAAAAGCAAAAAGTACTTTTTATTTTCCCTCACTTAGTATCTTCAATGTACATTCTTTGTATTATAGGGACTATAATTCTAGGATCCTCCATATACCACAGGGAAAGTCATTTAAATATTTCAAAGAGGTTTAAACAAGTTCTCTATTTTTCATTCTTCATAAGGTGGAGTGAAATGAGAAGGTGGGGTGGAGAGGGAAATGAGGGTAGAGTTTCCCTTCAGCTTTTAGTAAAGGTGCTTCTTGCCAGAGCTGGGAAAAATAGAAGGGTGTGAGGAGTGGGGAAAGCAGGCAAGAAATGTGTGGAGACAGGACCAAATGAGCTAAGTTTCCAACAGGTTGTTCCCCAATAGAATGGTCCACACGTATAAACAAGTTTCAGATGAAGACATGAAGAAGACCTGGAGGTTCTGCTTCTGTGTAGCATGTATGTCCTAAGAGAACTGGTCTAGGGAACAGAGAAAGGTAGCGATGATTATGCCCAGTGGAGCTGGACATAGGATTCAAAGTTCTGGTGCCATAAAATGACAGTTGTCCAGAGCAAAGCTCTGTTCAGCCTTTGGGATCAAGACAATCAACAGTCCTCAAAGCCAGGAATACAAATCAGGAAGTTGAGGCAAGTCTCCTTAGCTGGCAGGGTAGGCTGGGTGGTGGGTGAGCATTCACATTCCCAGATTTGCTTTGACAACTTGGAATCCCATTAGAGTTTGAAAAGACTAGTCTAGGTTCTTTCTGGTGAAGACAGAGGTCCCAGTGCCCCATCTGTCCTTGTAGGACTTGGTGCACAAAATGATAGATTAACTCTTCTCCCTGAGGACGTTGGTTTCTGCCACTGAATGAGACAGATGTAAAGGCCTCACCTACATTGATAGGTTAAAGAATGGTGCTTTTCTCCTTCATATCCTTAAATGGAGAAAGGGATCAATTTTCACTACCATGGCACCTGCCAGCAGCTCACCTCACAAAGCACTCTTAGAGTGTTGAGCTTGCTTCTCATAGACAGTAGGCCAGCTCGAGATGGAGAGCAGTAAACAGCCACTCAGTCCAAGTTCAACAGTTCACCCTGAATTTTATTGATAAGCTTGTTATATTGCTCTTCATCATCAGTTGATCCAATCTTTTTAAACATTTGATTTTGGAAAACTTATGGGCCTGATTGATCAGAGTTTGGGATGTAACATGTCTCTTTTTAATAAGCAGCCAAGGGCAAATTTCTTAACCTCCTTTAACCTTAATAGAGGTTGAAAGTCATCTATAAAATTTGCATATCTTCTTTTCAAGACTTTTAACTGTCAAATTATAGATGTGTGTAGAATCTGCACATCACACACAATCAAATAAATAGCAGGTGTTAAAATTATTACGATTTACCAGAAGGGTATTAGATACAAAACAAAACCTATTAGACTGCATGTTTCTGTGTTAGGTTACATTAGCTTTTTCAATATAATTGAAATATTTTGGAAAGAAGGATATTAGAACACACAACACTGGGATGGCAGGAAAACTTCTCTAGCATTTTACAATATGTTGTCAATGTTCCACTGTGGGCATTCTCATAAATAGCTAATTATTGGCTCACTCTTCTGAGTTTAACGTGAAAGGTTTTTGTATACCTTAGCATTGAAGAGGTACAGAACTCATCTGTAAATAAGGGTACTTTTAAGAACATGTTGGAACTTTGGTCCACATGGCCCAATTTAGATGAAAATCTCTCCCTTTGGGAAAGGATATAGAACATTAAAATTCCTTTCAGGTAGTTATAGGCATAAACTCTACACATGTCCCTTGAGGTTAATCTCACCCATAACTAGATGTTGCTGATACCTCATATGAAACATTTACCAAGGCAAGAGTATAATTGGCTCTGTCTATCCCTGAATTTCACATCCACAGATTCAACCAACTGTGGATTGAAAATATTAGAAAAAAAATTGTGTCTATATTGAACATTTGAAGACATTTTTCTTGTTATTGTTCCCTGAACAATACAATATGCAGTATAACAACTATTCACAAAGCATTTATGTTGTATTTAGGTATTATAAATAATCTAGAAATGATTTAAAGTATTCAGGAAGATATTTATAGGTTATATGCAAATACTTGCTATTTATTTTGTATAAGAGAATTGAGCATTCATGGATTTTGGTAACTGGTAACTGTGGGGGGTCCTGGAACCAGTGGCTTGCAGATGCCTAGGGAAAGCTATGTGGCAGTTGATAAAATAACTGGGAAATGAAGTCTGGTAAACTGGGTTCTTGGAAGGTAATTGAACATGTAACCAATATCATTTCCCTTATAAAGATGTTTACTCCACTCAGGAACTTTGGCCAAATGCTGTCTGCACAATGTTGTGCACAAGCAGAATCTCCAGGGCTTTTCGGTGAGCCCTGTTTGGTTTAACCAGAAGTGTCGGTCTTTGGGTTTCCATCACATTCTCTGGAATTTGCCTTCTCCTAACTCCAGCCTTGCCTTCATTTTCCTGTGTCAATGGTATGAATAATGCAGAGTTTTAGTTCCTGGGAAGGAGGAATGAGTCCCAATGTCAGGAATGGAAAGCATAGTTGTTCAGAGTTGGCAAAGCAAAATGATAAACACAATCAGGGATAGGTGAGCCTTGGGGAGCAGAGTAACAGTGAGGGAGGTGATTTGAAATAGGGTAGAGTAATCTCCTGAACAAGAGGTGCAATTGGGTTGCAGAGGAATCAGAATGGGACCAAGGGAGGGAGAGGAAGGATGGAGAAGGTTTGTGAGGAGCATAGCAACGTGACCTCAATCAGCCTCTTTGCTGAGTAAGAAATGAAAGAGCTCACATTTGCAAGAATTAAATTCACCTTCCAATTTAGCTCAGATAAAAATTCCCTGAAAAAGGTCCTAGGGAGATGTATAAGAGTTTGATTTCAAAATCATAATGTAATCCATACCATATACTTGGCTGATGAAGAAACTGAGACACACAAAGGGGAATCAGACTAGTAAAAGTTTGAAACTAAGCACTCCAGTTCAAACAAAACCAGATTAAACTACACAAAACATTCAAATCTGCATTGATTTCTGTGTTCCTTTGCTTGGCAAAAAGCACAATCATTGCCTATTCACTTAATCTCAAAGTCCAGGTATTATTTTCAATCACTTCCTTCTAAGCCTCTAATGTATGTAGTCTCCAAGTCCTGTAGATATTTTTAGTCCTTCCTCCCACAAAACTTCTTTCCTCTATATACTTATTCAGCTACTTTAAGCAAGCCTTTGTTATCTCTTTTGTCTGGCCTCAGTCCCTCCAGTCCATTCTTAACACTCCTGATCTAATGATCTGCTTGTGTTTCTGCTTATTGCTCAAATACTTCCAAGACTTCTTCACCACCTACAGAATGGCATACAAGTGCATTAATGATCTTCTCATAGCCCACCTACTTAAGACCCTATCTCTTTCATTCTGTGCTCTTTACCTTGAATTATTGCAATTCTTCAAATACATAGCTCAGTTTTCCATTTGCTTAATAATATTCATCTTAGGTATAACAACCTAGTCAATCCCAGAACCACCACATCACATGCCTTCAGGATGCCATTCATTTGAAGTGCCTGGTGAATACTGCCCTCTATAGGTATGCAAAATGCCCTTGGATTCCCAGAGAAGCCCAGGCTTAGCTCTCCACTTGTTCTAATAAAGTGATCCCATTGGCTTATGGGATCCTCCTAGTAAAATAGCTCCTGGATGAGGCAGTAGAGAAATGAAAAGTGTTTTAAAACATTGCCTCTGGATTATGGCAAGTTGAGGTTCAAATATTTTTACTCAAATACTTAATAGCAGTGCAAAGCTGGGAAACTTACTTCTTTAACCTAAAATTTAGTGTTTTTTTTTTATTAAGAAATTTGGTTATTGTACTATCAAAAATGTGTCCAACGAAACAATATGATATATATATATATTCTTGAAATTAGATTTACCCTCTAGAGCCTAGCCTATTCTCCCACCCTTACCCCTTCCCCTCCCCCTCTTCCCTCCTTCCCAATACATTTCTATGAATGCCCTAAGTTATGTGTTACTACACATTTGCTGGGTCTAAAACATGAGAGTTGACCACCTTTCAGTCAGGACTGGGTCTAAGCTCCAGCCTCCACAGATTAGTTAAGACATTTGACCCTTGACTCTCAGGGTTAGGCTAACTTCACTCAACATGATTTCTTCCATTGCCATCCATTTACCTTCAAAGGCCGCAATATCATTGTTTCTAATTTCTGAGTAGAACTCCATGGTATATATTTTTTGGATCCATACATCCAGTGAGTGGCATCTGGGTTGGTTCTATAATTTAGCTATTATAAATTGAGTTACTTTGAACATAGATTTTGCTGTGTCACTGTAATGTGCTGATTCCAACTCCTCTGCAAAAATACCCAGGAGAGGAATAGCTGGATCATATGGTGGGCTCATCCCTAACTTTTTGAGGATTCTCCACACTGCTTTCCAGAAGGGCTGTACCAGTCTGTAGTTCCACCAACAGTGTGCTAGTGTACTTATCTCTCCACAGCCTCCCCAGCATCTGTAATTGTTTATTTTCTCCATTTTTGCCATCCTGCCTAGCGTAAGGTGATATTTTAATGTAGTTTTCATTTGCATTTCTTTAATTACTAGTGATTTAGAGCACTTTCTCATGTATTCATTGGCTTGTTCTATGTCCTCTGTTGAGAAATTTAGTGTCCTTTTTTTTCCAAGAGAGAAGGACAGAGAGAGAGAGAGAGAGAGAGACAGAGAGAGAGAGACAGAGAGAATAAATTTTTATTGAGTTTTTCACATGGCTTTTGTTGCTCTGTGTACATGGGTGCTGGGATTTGAACCCATATACTTCCACATGCAGGGCAAGCGCTATAACCACTGAGCCACTGCTCCAGACCCAAAATTTGGTGTTCCTAACTACAAAATGGGGATAATACCAACATCTACTTCTTAGTGACATAATCTGTATTGTTCATATGTTAAACAAGTTATGTAGCATAAATCATATGTTCTTAGCACATTACTGCATAATTGAATGTTATATTTTACATAAATTTTTAGCACAGTATCTTCAACAAATTAGCTATCATTGTTGTTATTATGGAAGACTGAACTGTGTTATATTAAAACCCTAATTTCTCCTGCCATAGAGCAGGCTATAGTAAATATTTGCTGGACTGGGGCTGGAGCAGTGGCGTGGCAGTTACGGCTCTTGCCTGGCATGTGCAAGTACACGGATTCAAACCCCAGCACCCACATACACAACTAAGTGTCAGAGCAATGAAAGCCATGTGAAAAAAAAAACTCAATAAAAATTTATTCTCTCTCTCTCTGTGTCACTGTCCTCTCTCTTTAAAAAAAAAAAATATTTGCTGGACCAATTGACAAGTAAGCAAGTTGGGACTACTGATTAACCTGTGGATATCAGAGTGCCTTAATCAGTCACTTTTCCTAGTAACGTGGTACAGAATTTTACTGGAAGAAAATATCGGTATTAAATCTTCTCGTAGAAAAGAAAAAGCTTCCTCAACTGAAATAACATGATAATTTGTCTTGTAATTGCCCCCTGCAATTTGGAGAAACACATTTCTTATAATTAACAGGCATTTATTTTTAGGGATATCATTGGAGCAACAAACAGAACAATGTCTCCATCTTCTTCATTCTGTACCCTTAGGTGCCACTAGAACTCCTAAGGATTAGGGCTACTCATTCCCCAGGTGAACAGGTCTATAATTTGTCATTTACCTTAGCTTTTGGTCTGTGAAGATCTAGAAAAAATGGAAGCTTTTTTCTCCTGTTGAATTCAGCATTTAACACATGCCTGCCACAAAAAAGGCAAAATTTCAGAATGAGAAATCTGTTGCTAAGACACAGTCTTCATTTGTTTGCATACTTTTCTTAAGAATGTTGGGTGTTGATTCACAGAGAGAAATAGAGGTATAGGAGACAAAAGTTGGTGGGAAGTTCATAACAGTAGAGGATTGAACCTCAAAATATTTTATTGGTTACTCTAGACCACAGGTTTTCAAGGACTGTCCTGGGACCAAGGATATCATCATCACCTGAGAACTTGTTAGAAATTCAGATTCTTGGGCCTGACTTAGAATAACTTGAATCACAGGATTTCTGGGGTGTTGCTCAATTAAGGTATCTGTTTTAACAAGACCCCCAGGCTTTCTAAAGCCTGCCAATATTTGAGAACCATTGCTCTGGATTCTGGACTAAAACATTATCAAAGTCTCATTAATTGGCAGAAATGGCAAAAGAGAAGACTAATCTTCCTTCACTGAAAAATCCTGAGATAGCCTCACGTGAGGTAGATGCCTTGATAAAGACCTATCACACCTAACCCACTCTACTCCCCTGAGCTAATAATTAGGGTCAAATATCAGCATAACACTAGAAATAAGTACTTACTCAAACCTAGGAAGAAATAGGCTGCACACCAAAAGAATCATGAGAGTTTTTTTAAGAGAGAAGGATAGTGAGAGAAAGAGGGAGAGACAGAGAGAATAAATTTTTATTGAATTTTTCATATGTCTTTCATTGCTCTGACACTTATTTGTGTACCTGGGTGCTGGGGTTTGAACCCATGTACTTGTGCATGCCAGACAAGCTCCATAACTGCTTAGCCACTGCTCCACTCCCTCAATCATGGTATTTTGATAACATATCATCCAAAATATGGGTAATGTATGTAGGGATGGATTCTAAGGGTATTTTATAATAAGGGCAGAACATACTGCTAGATACTGACTTATTTTGTTGATATGAATATACAATTTAGAGTTAATTTTTCAACTTGCAAAGCTAGATGTGTATCTTGCAGCTCAGTTTGTTGCTTGAGTAATGCTGTGCTTAACAATAGCCAACCTTTAGTCAGGTTGAGATGCTAGAGCTTCCTTAGCATGTGAGGAGGCAACCAAAGTTTTAGGGAACTGGTTTATCTTGTGAGTCCTTTTTACTCAACTTCCTTCCATAAGAGGGATCAGAAAATACTCCACTGAACCAAGATAATGGGAAGTACACAAGAGAGCAAAGTATCTCCATCCATGAAAATCTGTTGTTGCCCTTTGTAGGCTATTGGTTGCCACCATTGAGATGAGGTCTTTGATTTTCATGTGTTGTGTGGAATCTCAGAGTAGCAGAAGTTTTAGCACTTAACCATCAAAGAGAAGATGGATACATCAAGTATCACATCCCTCTTTATCCCACATGAAACTTCTTGTTCCAATGTCTACTTTTAGTGATAATTAACATAGCTAATCCAGCTTTATTTTGTTCTTTGTTTATATAGTATATATTTTAACTTTTAACCCATCCATCAATCTTATATTTAAGACAGACTTCCTATAGATTGAATATGTCTAATCTTGTTTATTTATTCAATCTGACATTCTTTATCTTGTCATTATTGTGTTTTGACTATTCATATTGAATGAGACCCTGTATGTGTCGGAATTGAAATTTAAAATTTTGTTAGCTATATTTATTTGTTACATTGATTTTAGAGTTATCTATTCTAATTTCTCTGATATTGAGCATTTTTAGTAATCAAATTTATCTTTGCATGCATTAATATTGCCATTTAAATATTTTAATATTCAATTATTTATAATTTCCATCATTAATTAAACAGTCTACCTTCAGATAATATACTGCTTCATGTGTACTATAAGAACTTTATGAGTATATTACCACTTTATATTTTATGCTATTTCTTTTTTTATAAGAGAGAGAGAGAGAGAGAGAGAGAGAAAGAGACAAACAATTTTATTTTAGTGTTTCATGTGGCCTTGGTTGCTCTGAGACTCCCTTGTGTACGTAGTGCTGGGGTTTGAACTCGCATACTCGCACATGCCAGGCAAGTGCTGTAACCACCAAGCCACTGCTCCAGCCCTGTTATTTCTTTTAGTACATTTATTTTTATACATATTATGACCATACCCTGCACTGTTGCTATTTTGCTTTAGACCATCAGATCCATTTTAAAGAAATTAAAGCCATGAAAAAAGGGAAACTATTTTATTGTTCCTTTGTGTTTTTTTTTCTTAGTGCTTTTCCAGTGCATTGATTCAAAGGGATGGTGACTTTTTGAGAACAAAATGATCTTTGGGCCCTCAAACGTCCACATCAGAAAGGCTTAGATGCTTGACCTTGAAGGGGAATATACTCTCCAATGTCTTTTAAGTGTGTGACCAAGAAGCAAAATGGAAAAAAAATAGGCACATCTCAAGGACAGAATAAAGATCTACAGAGAAAAAAGCATTATTGGTAAGCTGCTGATGAAAGCAGAATCAGCATTTACCAGCCAGCCTAGCCAATGGACCTAGGCACTTCCCAAGTCTGCCTGGCAGCCCTGCAGAATTGTTATGGACAAGAGTCTGCCCTGTCTGTCCTATTCATCCCTTCTAAACATGAGTATTTATTGGGGATATTTTTTTCATTTTTCAACCAGCTGTATGTAGGTATTTGGAAGGCTTGCTTTTTTTGTTTAGGGATCAGGAGAAGGTGTGTTTGGAATATAAAGAATGAAATGAGATCTTGGAGTAAAAGTCAGATACTATGATATGCTGGGATGTATACCGCATCTTCCTTGGGGAGGAAGTAAGAGCATTTTGTCTATAGGATGGAGTGAAGCAAATAGAGACTAAAAGAACAGAGGATCATAGCATTTAGCTTTCGTTGGTTAACAAATCACCCCATAACTTAGTGGCTGAAATAAAATCTACACATTATTTCTAATGATTCTAAGGGAAAATTAAAGCAAGTAAACTTGGTAATTTTTCTGGACTGATCTAGGCTGAGGTTGCATTCATTCCCTTATCTTCTGTTGGCTTGATATCAGCTATGGCAATGGGAGTGACCTGGCAGCATGCCTTTCTTCCTCCAGCATGCTAGCTATGGCTTGTTCTCTTGGTATTGATGCAAGGTTCCCAGCAATATCAGGACAGCTAGCCAAGTTCAAGTGCTTTATAATCCTCTGTTTTCATTCATCTTATTGACCAAAATATGCCACATAGTTTAGGGCAGATTCAGAGCTGAGTGCAGATTCAAAGGGTGAATATGTATATTCAACTTATTGGTGATGGTGAAGCACAATCCATTGCCAAAGAGCACACATACAGAGATGAAGAGAATTTGTGGTCATCTTTTAAAATTTATTATTTTTCTCACTGTGTAGGAGAAAAATATTTCCTGACCCTATTTTTGATAAATTTGGCTTTGATGATAAAAGTGACTTTGTTTGACTGATGGGGTATGAGCAGATATGATGTTCAGTAAAGGCTTTCACAACCATTGCATGATTCTAACTTTGAAATTTTTGTTCCCTCTGCTACAAAAATAGCATGTCCCAAATTAGGACTTCTTCTTTAGCTTCTATCCTACAATGAAGTCATGCAAAGCAGTGTCACAGTTGATCTATAACATGAATAAAAAATAAACCTTTGTTTGGAAAGGCCATCGAGTCTTAATGATCATTCTGCTCTACACCAGAACCTAGAGAAAAAAATGATAGTGATTTATTAACTTCTCTTTGTATATATTTAGTCCAATGCTTTAAAATGGATCTTTCCTATTGACTTTTTAAATTATTTAAAACTCTCATATATATTTTAAAATGCCCTTGTTCCTGTTTTCTCTGCCAGCTCTGACCCTGTCTCCTCCCAGTCACAGGGAAATGTCTCAAAAGTGATATTCATGAGTTTTATTTCCTCACATTCCTAAGATACCTGCAATGTACATTCTTTCTTGATAACTCCATTGATACAACCCTTGCCAAAGTCACCAACATGGCTCATCTGCTGAGCAAGGTAACATTTAAACATTTAAGAAACCCATGAATTTTACCTGGATTTGTTTTCTTCTTTGGCTGTTGCAGGTCTTCTGTGATTTCCATGGTCACTCCCAAAAGAAGAACGTGTTCCTTTATGGGTGCAGCATCAAGGAGACCTTGTGGCAGGCAGGCTGCACTGTGAGTGCCTCCACTCTCTTGGAGGATGTCAGCTACAGGGTAAGTTACTGGGCAAAAATGACACAGGCACTTCATGGCCGAGCCTTACCTTTGAGACCTGTGTACCACTCATTTTTTTTAATCTAAAAAAATTATTTTGATTTTTTTAAAATATAGGATAGTAATACAAGCAGGCAGAAGCTTGTGTTGAATACTGAATTACTACTTGGTTGCTTTGCCTCTGTGATTTATATAATATGATATGGAATAAAGATGATGATAATTGGAGACAGAAGCTTAATTTTAATGCCTGACTTTATAATTATTAACTGTGTGACTATGAGTCATTGACAATACCTCTCTGAACTACCATTCTGTCATCTGTGAAATAAAGATAATAAAAATACTGCCTCTGCTACATAGATTGTAGAAGGAACACAGTGATATGGAATACAAAAGGCCTTAAATAAGTAAGAAGGGATTAGATAAATTAATGGACTTAGACCATCCACATCTCTCTGCAGGAGCATTCTTTAACAAGCAGACAGCAGAGGTGTAATCCATTTAAACTAATTCTACTTTATCTGTTTGCAATGGTTAGAGCTCCACTGTTCCCCCTTTGAACCAAATAGAAGTTATGGAGGAGTCGAGAAGGGAAGGCTTTTTCTTATCAGGTACAGAATACGACTGGGAAAAAAATTAAAATGAATAACCAAAACCAAAAAATTGGTCTTTATTTAAATTTATTAAGAAAAGAAGGAAAATTAGGATGGAACCTACTGCTTCCAAATCTATTGATGTTGTGAATGTTTCAGTTTACTGTATATGCAACAGCTTCATCCCCCAAATTATTAAGTGCCTTAAAAATAGTAAAAATCCATCAAATCATTCTTTCACATGGAAATACTTCCCTTGTTCCTTGCATTTCCTTTGCCTTTCTTTATTTGCACCATTGGAAATAAACTTAACAGTATAGTTACCCCAAGGCTATTATAGAAGAATCAACAGCTTATTCTCAATGGCCTGTTTGGTCTAAGGCTCAACCAGAGTAACATTGTTATAGGACAATAAGCTTAACTGCTTAATCTTACCTAGGAACTAGTTTAGAAAGTTAAAATATTCATTTAGGCAGCTCATGCCAACCTGTATAAAATTTTCTCTTATGCACAGTCAACTTTCAACTAAAAAAAAGGACTAATATTAATTAATCTGAAATATAGTCAGTGTGCCTCTTACATCTCTTTTCCCCCCTGTAAGGTAACAATGTTCATGGATAATTCTCCATTCTCAGAGAGTGATTTGAAGAAACAGACACTTAAGAAATCTCCTATATAAAGCTGACATGGAACGGGGCAGGGGCTAGTCATCATTGTCAATTATAGAGTGGTCTCTTAGCCTCTGTATTTTAATTTTAGTGAATGGCTCATGTTGTTTAACCAACAAATGATGAGTATAGTGTCAGGTAAGACGTTAGATATAACATGGCAAAGATAAATATCCCATATTCTCTGCCCATGAGAATAATCACGGTAGTATTTATCAGCGGTGCTACTTGAAAGGGTAATCCTGCTTAGTGTGGTGGCACATACTAGTAATCCCAGCAACTGAGGAGACCAAGTCAGGAGAATTGAAAGTTGGAGGCCAGCCAGGGCAACGTAGTGAGACCTTGTCTCAAAACAAAAAGTAAAAAGTGTTGGTGATGTAGCTCAGTGGTAGAGTGCTGATGGGTTCAATTCCCAGGACCAAAGAAATAAAGAAATGAAGGAAGACAGAAAGTAAGAAAAGAGAAAAGAGAGAAAAGAATAAAAGGAAAGGAAAGACTAATCCATCTGAACACAGATATGATCTACTAATTGGGGGTGGGACAGTTGCCTGAGTTTCAATTTTCTCCTTTGTCAAACGAGAAGGTCAAAGTTTAAAAGTAGTTTATTAAGTCAAATTCACTAATGCTTTTTAAAGTTGATACATGGGCTATTATGGGATATGTGGAAGAAGCAAAGTGGGTAAGGTTTTGGGACCCCTCCCTCACTTTCAACCTAAACTTTTTTGTTTCTCAGGTCCTGCATAATATGTAGCTCCTTTCATCACTGACATTCTAAATCTAGGGCATAGTGATCTATAAATAATGACCTTGATTATAGTGATTTGCCTAAAAAAGCTTTTCTTTTTGTATGTATTTGTGTCTATTTGCAAATGGATCTTTTCAGAATTGTGGGGTCTCATTTTATTAATGAGGAAACTGAGATCCAGGGGAGAGTGGCTTTATAGATAGGTTAATATTACAGTATGATACTTGCCAGGAGTCAATAGTCTGAGAGGCTTTCTACAATTACATCTAAAATGCAACAAATCTAAACATGTTCACCTTATCAGAGACTTTCTTTCCCTTTAAGCATTAGTATTAAAGAGACAATTATACACTATAGTCCATAATATTTCACATTCATGCTACAAAATTTATGCAATTTTATTAATCATCTTAATGGAACTACTTCTAGTTATGTTGTTATAAGTAGGTCAGCAAATTCTCTATAAAACATGCAAATGGAACATATGATAAAATTTCCAAAAGCAACCATTTTAAGAGTCTGGAAATTTACCAAGTGCTGAGAAAAATTGAGACACCTTTATTCTTGAAAATTGCTGAAGCTTCATGTAAGAAAAACAGGAGTCTGTGAATATCTTGATTGGAGCTGCTCCTCACCATCGTTTTTTGGTCATTAAAAACTGCAGTTTTGGCAATGCAAGGATGGGCACACAGACACAGACAGACAGACAGACACATACACGCACGTGCGCGCGCGCACACACACACACACACACACACACAGAGGAGAGAGATTTTAGAAGCGAGAGAGCCATAGAAGGGCTAATATAAGATCTCTGTACATTTCTGGATTATAAGAAAATATGTGTCTATGCAGGGAAGACCCAGCAGAGCCCAGGAAATGTAAAATACGGAGACTTGAAAATTGGGCAGAACTTTGAAATACAAATCAAGCTACAGAAAAGGGAAGTTTTATGGGCTCAAGACATTTGACCACAACTTTCACTTATATCATTGGCTAACCATTATGCTAAACAGACAAGTGTGACAAGCTAAAAAAATTTCTGAAGAGACATAGTGACATTCATTGCAGAAGAGTAAAAGGACAAAGCTTCTGGAGGGAAGTGGACAAAGTTCTAAAAATAATGTTTAGAAAAAGAAAATAGAGTCCAGAGGTGCTATGAAATATAATATATGATGTTTAGATTTCAACTAAAAATTCCAAGGCTGATAAAGAATGAAGAATATGTAATCTACATGTAGGAAATAGTGTTGTTCATATAAAATGACATCAATGGGCCAAGATGTTGACTTGATAATGATATCAATAAAACTGTTAGACTATGTTTAAATAATTAAAGAGAACTATGGCAGTGATTCAACACAGGAGGAACTTTAATAGAGAATTAGAAACAAAAAGAACGATCAGTTCTATAACCAGCATGAAAAGTTAGCTAGATGGAATCCTCAGCAGATTTGAGACACCAGGATAATGAATCAGTAATGTGATGGTCTGTCCAAAATTATCCAACTCAAAGAAGAGAGAATAAAAGATTAAATGAAGTGAAACAGTCTTACACACCTATAAAAATTATTAAACATAGCAATCAACATGTAACAGGAGATATAAAATGAGTGAAATAAATTCCTAAAAAGAAGAAACCTTTGAGGAAATAAGGGCAAAAGAAGGCAATTTTGGAGAAGCCAAAATAAAAATAAAAATGAGACATACATAAAATAAGTAACAAATTTACAGGTGTAAGTCCAAAAATATAAACAATGACATTAAATCGGAATGAATAAAACATTTCATTCAAAAGGCAGAGGCTTTAGGTCTTAAAAACAAAATTCAGGGGGCTGGATCGGTGACTCAGCGGTTTCGGCACTTGCCTGGTAAGCACGAGGATCCGGGTTCAAACCCTAGCACCATGTACACAACTAAGTGTTGGAGCAACTAAGGCCATGTGAAAAACTAAATAAAGTTGTTTCTCTCTTTCTCTGTCTCTCTCACTGTCCCTCTCTCTTTAAAAAAAAATTAAGTTATATGCTGTCTGTGAGTAATATGCTTCTAATTCATAACACAAAAAGGTTGAAAATGAAAGGATGGAAAAAGATATATTATGTAAACTGTGACCATAAAAAGGATGAAGCAGTTAAGGAAATGAATGAGACAAAACTAATAAAAGCAATAGAAAATCCATAGTTCTAGTTTCCTTTGTTTTAATGGTTATCAAAAATGATAACTCTTCAGTCAGATTGACTAAGAAAACAAGACACAAATTACTTAAATCAGGAATGAAAAAAGGGATATCATACAGGACTTACAAAATGTAAAAGGACTTTATTATCAACTCTTTGCCAACAAATGGGTAGATTCTTTAGGGGAAATAAACATCAAAACTGACACAATAAGACAGAAAATCTGAGAAGGCTATTTTAAGTAAATAAATTTAATTTGTAATTAAAAAATCTATCCATACATAAAAGCCTGAGCCTGAATGGTATTGTTTGCAAATTTTACTAAACTCTTAATATTTTTTTTAAAGAGAGAGGGACAGTGAGAAAGAGAGAATCAATTTTATTTAGTTTTTCATGTGGCTTTTTTTGCTCCAACACTTTGTTGTGTATCTAGTGCCAGGATTAGAACCCACATCCTCTCACATGCCAGGTGAGCACTGTAACTGCTAAGCCCCCTCTTAATAATTTTTAATTGTAAAAAAAAAATATTTCAGAAAATAGAGAAGAAACAGTTACCTGCTCATTTTATGAAGCTTTGTAATCCTCATACTAAAAACCAGAAAAAGACATTTTAAGATGACTATAGCCTAATGTCTGTTACAAACACTTAAGCAGAAGTTCTTTACAAAATACTAACAAATCAAATCCAGCAGAATGAACTTATTCTTCACTGTGACAAAGTAAGGTTTATCTCATGAATGCAAGATTGGGATTACATTAAAAATCAAATATTTTTCTATTCCATGTAGATAAACAAATGGCAGAAATCTATATCATCACACAATATATGCAGAAAAAACATTGGACATAACTAAACACTTATTCAGAATAAAATCTCACAACAAATTAGGAATAGAAAGGAAATTCTTCAACCTGAAATTGAGCATCTGAAAAGCAGTCTGATAGGTATCATCACATTTAATGATTAAAGCCTGAATGTTTTCTCCATAAGAACCAGATAAGATTGTTTGCTCCTACCACTTGTCTTCAACATATGACTAGAAATTCTAGACAGTACAATAAGGCAAGCAAAATAGTAGATAATCATTTTGAAAAAAAGCAAAGCCATCTTTATTCACTGGCAATATAGTATTTTCAGGTAGAAAATTGTAAGGTGTCTACAAATTAAACTACTGAAACTAAGGAGCAAATTTAGTGAAGAAGCATGATACACAATCAAAATAAATTGGTACTATTTATATATACAAGCAATGAATAACCCAGAAAGGAAATTAAGAAAAAACTCATACATTGGCTACAGTATCAAAAATATTAAAACGATTAAAAATAGATTTAATAAAAATTATTATATCTGAGAACTGTAAAAACATTGTTGAGAATTTTGGAGACCTAAATAAAGGTAGAGCTATACCAAATTACTGGATGGGGAGTATCAGTATTCTTAAGATGACTATTTTCCCCAAATTCTTTGATAGATTCAGTGCATTTCCTATCAAAATCTTGGCTCAACATTTTTTGATATTGACAAGTTAGTCTTAAAATTTATATGGAAATGCACAGGAACTGGAATAGCTATAGCAATTTTGAAAGAAAAATAATGTTGGAGGATTTACTTTAATATGATTTCATAACTTACTGAAAAGCTACAGTAATCAAGAAACTAATATTGGCATAAAGACAAATGTATAGATCAATGGAACTGAATAGACAAGCAAAAGCAATTATACTTTTGTGATCAACTGATTTTTTTTTTAACAGAGAGGGACAGTGAGAGAGAGAGAAAGAGAATCAATTTTCATTGCTCTGACCCTCCATTCTATATGTGGTGGTGGGGTTTGAACCCACATCCTTGCACACGCCAAGCAATAACCTTAATGGCCAAGCCACCGCTCCAGCCCTTGGTCAACTGACCTTTAACAAAAATGCCAAGGCAAGTCAACAAGAAAAAGATAGTCTACCTAATAAATGGTAGCAGAATATTTGGTTAGCCATGTGGAGAAAGATGAATTTAGACACTTGCCTTACACCATATACAAAATTTAACTTAAAGTGGTTCATAGACATAAATGTAAGAACCAAGCTATAAAACTTAAAGATTGCAAGCTACTAGAAAATCTTTGTATTTTTGTGTTCTCTGATCAAAGCTAACTTCCATTAAGCACCCAAAGTACAAAGTATAAAAGAAAAAAAAGATAAATTAGGCTTTATTCAATTTCAAGTGTTCACTCTCAAAAAGGCACTATTAAGACAATGGAAAGACACCTCTAGTCTGGAAAAATATTTGCAAATCATCCATGTAATAAAGGACTTGCATCTAGAATATATGAAAAAAATTTGCAAATCAATAGAAAGAAGACAATCTAATTTTTTAAAAAATGAGCCAAAGACCTGATTTGATAATTCATTTAAGGTAGTGCATAATTGGCTAATGTGAATGATATTCATTATTATTCATTAAGTAATTATGAATTAAAACTGCCACAGGATAGCATTACAGCATCACTAGGATGATCAAAGCAAAAAAAAAAAAAAAAAAAGAAAGTGTCAGAGACAGAAGAAGTGTAAAATGGCTACTTTGGAAAGTACTTTCTTAAAATTTCCTAAAATTCATTGGCTTGATCAATGTCCTCTGGTGAGAAGTTTCTATTTAGCTCTTTGGCCCATTTATTAATTGGGCTGTTAGTGTTTTTGTAGTTGAGGTTTTTGAAGATTTTGTAGACACTGGATCTGAGACCCCTTGTCAGAGGAATCATAGCCCATGTTTCCATTTCTGTAGGAAACCTCTTGACTCTTTTGATTGAGAAATGCAAATGAAAACCACATTAAGATATCACCTTACACCAGTCAGAATGGCAAAGATGAAGAAAATAAACAATAATAGATGCTGGAGGGGCTGTGGAGAGATAGGCACACTAATACACTGTTGGTGGAGCTGCAGACTGGTACAACCCCTCTGGAAAGCAGTATGGAGAATCCTCAAAAAACTAGGGATGAGCCCACCATACGACCCTGCTATTCCACTCCTGGGAATCTTTCCAGGGGATTTAGAATCAGCACATTATACTGACACAGCAATATCTATGTTCATGGCAGCTCAATTTACTATTGCTAGACTATGGAAACAACCCTGATGTCCCTCACTGGATGAATGGATCCAAAAACTGTGGTACATTTATACCATGGAATTTTACACAGCAATTAGAAACAATGATATTGCAGGCTTTGAAGGTAAATGGATGGCTATGGAAGAAATTATGCAGAGTAAAATGAGCTTAACCCAGAGAACTAATGGTCGATTGTCTCCACTCATCTGTGGAGTTTGGGACTGGACCCTGGCCAGTGAGAATGTTGGTCTATTATCATGTGTTAAATCCAGATAAGATGTAATGCTATGCAACATAATCCTTTTTTAGAGATATAGTGGGAAGGGGAAGGGAGGGATAAGGGTGGGCAATTGGGGGGGGACACTCCTGGGGGTAATTGTAATATCCAGAATCTATACACATTTTATATTATTTTGTTAAAAACTTGTATGGTTGTTCAAAAATAAAAAAAAAATTTAAAAGAATTCCTAAAATTTAAGACATATTTTTGAACTACAACCCAGTAATCCTGTGCCAATATATTTGTTCAAGAGAAATGAACACATATAAGCAAGTAAAGACTTGTACATGAACACTCATAACAATTTTATACATAAGAACCCCAAACTAGAAAAAAAGACATATATACCCACAAAATTGTGAACAGATAAATAAAGCACAGTGAGTTCAGGCAATTGAAATATCCTAAAGATGGTCAAACTACTGACACATGGAACAACATAAATGGACTTCAAAAATACCATACTAAGTGAAAGCAGTAAAACAATAGTATAATGTAATTTATCTAAAATTTTTGAAAGAAGCAAAAATTGGTCAGAAAGCAGCTCAGGGGTAACCTAGTGCAGGGATTTACTACAAATGATCATGAAAAAAAGTCCTAGAGTTATAAAAGTGCTAAAACTCAGCTGGGGTGTTTCATAACGTTTGCTAAAAATCATCAAACTGTATATTTACTATAATAAAAGACTGATGCATGTTTTAAAGCCAAACATTTATTGATTATGTGTCAATTTCCTGGCACCGTGCTAAGTATTTGTGTAACAAATTTTAGTAAAGCATGAATTTCTACATTTAAAAAGTATGAGTTGTGGACAAGGGCAAATAATCAGGAATGTAAAATATATAATAAACAAGAGCAGAAATATTCTGAGGTAAAACAGAGAGGATTCATTAACCCTTTGTTGGTGCAGAGTGGAGAAGATGATCAATCTTAGTTGGCTTCAATAGATACATTTTTGAGGGGTAAATTTAATGTCAGTGTTAGGACATTATATGAAGAAAGACATATCATGAGAGATTTTTCAATTCAAGTTTGATTTTAAGAAAAGTCTGAAGAGGTAGAAAGATATGAATCTTGTAATACTTAAAAAGTGAGCCTCAAAGCACTTCAGGTGCTGGTTGTGGATAACAGTGAATTGAGGAGAAATGAATTGAACTTAGACTTCTGCATTACTACTTAGGAAATACCCTTTTTCAGCACAAAATTTCTTGGTATTGATCCTCTACATTAATTTCCAATTTTGAGGTGTTGCAGAGATAATAATTATCCATACTACTCATACAGTGCCCAGCATGTGCCAAGCACTCACTATGCTAAACATACTGTGTGTGCTAATTTAATATTTAATATATTTAATCTTTACAACCACTTCATAGTCTAGAATACTGTGTCACATAGAAGATGCTTAACCAATATTTGTTGAGTTAATAAGTACTTTTACTAACCATCCCATTTTCAAGGAATAGCATCCCAGAGATTAAGATGTTCTAGGCCACATAGTTAGCAACTTGTATTTGTGTGCTATCTTGGAGAGAAGCAGAACAATGAGTCAAATGATTGCAACTTAGAATTAAAGAAATGTTATGCACAAGAATATACTCTCATTTGGAGCTTGGAAAACAATGGGATATCTGAGTTAAAGAAGGGAACTATATAATGCAAGAGAGGCTTTAAATATTTCCTAATTTTGGAAGGTTGAATATTTGGGCAGCATTACTTTTCTCTCAAACCTCACTCATCAACAAACACCACTCTAAACAGTGCAATAATAACTATTATTACAGAGCATTCTAAGTTTGTAGTACCTCACCTTTACCACATGATAAATCCAGAAAAAGAAGGCATGTGAATTCTATAGGATGACCACAGGAAACCTGCATTTTTCTGGTAGAGAAAACTCCTCCCAGGATATGAGATTTGAGCTACTCTCTAGTGAATTCTTAGCATATCTTTAAAAGAATTCCATCTTTTTTTGAATTTTAGAAATCAGGTAACTTCTGGGAAGAGTTGTCAGAAGTTATATGAATTAAAATATAGCTAATATCTAAAATATGCCTTAAAATAAAAAGTATCAAATACATCCCTATTGGTTAAGATTGTACCTGACTCCACTGCTGCTAAAGAAATGGGATTCAGTATCTACAAAGAAGAGGAAGACCCATCCTCAGGGCAACTTCTGTATTAATCTCAAATCTTTGCCAAGTCTATGTTGAGATTATGCCAAACACCAGCTCTTATGCCATACCTTTCACTTATATTATCTCATTTATTCCTTATAACAACTCTAACAAGGAGATATTCATTCTTTCGTTTTACAGTTGAAAGGCCTACAACCCAAGGAGCCTGAGTAGCTTATCTAAAGTCACACAGCAAGTATATGGACTTTTCTTAGCTCTAGTCTATATGACCTACCATGTTTTTGATTAACCTCTGTGCTATGATGCCTGATATCTAGTGTCAAGATGGGGTTCTGGGGTACAGTAGCATCTTCCTGCCCTTTCAAGTAGAGTCTTAAATGTGTTCTGAACCCTACTTTTAGAAAATAAGAAAAAACTAGTAAAGAAGGAAGTTTTCCTTGGGTCATATTTATAATAATTATAAATAATATTATAATATATTGGATGCCTATTATAAATTAGACATATCACATCTTATTTAAACTTCTTTACACCCCTGTGGAATGCAGCATTGCTTAAGAGTTCATCTGTTTCCTATTCATTAACAAAACGACTTTCCATACAGAATGTCTCTTTGCCTTCCTCCCTCTGTCATAGATTTACTTATGTGAAACCAAAAGAATAATGAGATGATAGAATGAAAATTTAATATAATGCCACAGTTTGGGAGACTATTATTTAATGAGTGGATAAACTACTATTGTAAAAATATAAAAAAATATTCAATTTTCCTTCTAAGTCCCCTGTCTACCCTGCTTTAGTGATAGTTTCATAGTTAAGCTCTCCAAGGTACATGCAATTAATTTGAATATATAGTCATTTGCACAGAGGCTGTATTAGCTAATAAAAACAGATTTACTTAATGTCAGACACCAAATTACATATCCAGGCACCTCAGTGACTATCAAGTTGGATAAATGTCAAAAATTCTGCACTTAGACATATCATTTTCAAATTACTGAAAGTCAAAAATATAGAAAAAAATTCTGAAGAAAGAGAGAAGAAAAAAATACCTCACTTTATAGGGGAGAAAAGAGACAAGAATTAGATCCGACTGCCTCAGAAACTTCACTAAGAAGAAGAGCATGCAGGAGAAGAATTTAAAGTGTTGAGAGAAAACCCTACTAATCTAAATTCCTGTACCCTGTGAAATTATACTTCAAAAGTGAAGGAGAAATAAGGACTTTCTTGGATAAACAAACATCAACTGAATTTGTTGTCTGTGGGCTTGCCTTGTGAGAAACAAGATCTTTGGAGAGAAGGAAAATAATATAGGTCAGAAACTTGACACTACAATGAAAAAAGAACATTGAAGAAGGAATAAGAGACAATAAAACAAAACCTTTTATTTTTCTTAATCTTATTTGAGCTAACAGAAGTTTGTTCAAAATAATAAAAGAAACAATGTGTTTGATTATTCATTCTTGCATACCTAGCAAGAATGCAAAAGACAAGAAGGAGAATTAAGATTACTTAGTAATCTGGGCTGGAGCGGTGGCTCAGCGGTTATGGCACTTGTCTGGCATTCGCTAGAACGCGAGTTCAAACCCTAGCACCATGTACACAACAAAGTCTCAGAGGAATGGAAGTCACATGAAAAACTAAATAAAGAATTGCTTCTCTCTCTTTTCTCTCTCTCTCTCTCTCACTGTCCCCTCTTTCTTAAAAAAAAATAAAAAGATTACTTAGTAATCTTAACAAAATCCATATGTAATAGAAACTCTCACCAAAGTAGGAATAGATTCCTCTTTCTGAACCTGATAAAAAATATTTTAAAAAAAACTACAGTGAACACATCATACTTAATGGTCAGAAATAAATATTTTTCTCACTAAATCAGGAACAAAGCAAGAATGTCCCTTTTCTTTTTTCAACATCATGTTGGAAAGTATAGAAATACAATAAGACAAGAAAAAAAAAATAAAGGCATAGTGATTGGGAAGGAAGTAGTAAAACCATATTATTTCTGGAACACCTGAATAAATGCTTAATAAGTATTTCTTTCATCCTACAAGGATAATATATAAAATTGAATTGCTTTCCTGCATGCTAGCAATGAGGATGTGAAATTTGAAATTAAGAACCCATGATTATTTATATTCATAACCCCAAAATGAAATACTTAGTTATATGTCTAACAAAGCATGTATAAGATCTATATGAGGTAAACTATGAACGCTGTTGAAGAAAATAAAAGCAAAACTAAATAGAGAGAGAGATTCATGTTCATGGATAGGAAGACTTGTTTGAGTTATTTTTTTCTGTCATTGTGATCAAAAGACCTGATAAGAATGATGCAGAGGAGGAAGTTTATTTTGACTCATAGTTTCAGAGGTTCAGTCCATGACTGACTGATTTCATAGCTCTGGATCCAAGTGAGGTAAGGCAGAAAATCATGGTGGAAGGATGTGGTGGAGGAGAGCAGTTTAGGACTTGGCAATTGAGAAGGGGGAAGAGAAGAAGGAAGAGAGAGAGGAGAAAAAAATGCTAGCTGACCAGAGACAAACTATAATCCCCCAAAGGCATATCCCTAGTGACCCCTTTCTTTCAACCATATACTCCCTGCCTAGAGTTATGACCCAGTTAATCCATATTGGTGGATTAATCCACTGATGAAGTTTAATCTCTCATAATCTAATCTTTTCACTTCTGAAAATTCTTGCATTCTCTCACACCTGAGATTTTGAGGACACTGCATATTTGAACCATAACAAGACTCAGTATTGTTAAGATGTCAGTTCTTCCTAACTTGATTTATAGATTCAATATACTCCCAATCATAATCATAGCAAGTAAAACAAAATTTGAGCAAATTATTTTGTAAGTACCAGTAAACCAATTCTAAAGTTTGTAGGGAAATGTCAAAGAATCAGGATAGCCAGCACAATGTACAGAAAAATACAAAGTTGGAGGACTGTCACTGACTTCAAAACTTACTATAAAACTATAGTACACAGACAGCTGAAAAATAGACAAAAAGGCCAGTGGAACAGCCAAGAATAGTCCAATATAAATATAGTCAACTGTTTTTGACATAGGAACAAGGGCAATGCATTGAAGTAAAAATAGTATTTTCAACAAATGGTGTTGGAGTAACTGGATGCCCACATGCCAAAAAAAAAAAAAAAAAAAATCAGACTTAGACCTATGTCTTTAACAAACAGTAACTCAAAATGGATCACAAACCAAAGCATAAAATGCAAAACTATAACATTTCTAGAAAATAAGATAGAAGAAAATCTAGATTACCATTTATATTAGATATAATGTCAACAACAATAAATAATATTTAAACAAAAGAATTGATAAGCTGGTCCTCACTAAAATTAATATTTTTCTGCCCTGAGAAAGATAATGTCACAAGAATGAAAAGACAAGCCACAGATTAGAAAAGAAAATATTGTAAAAGATGTTTGATAAATAAATCTTATCTCAAACAAAAGAGTTTACATAAGAATTCAGAGTTTATATTAAAAAAACTTTTCAAACTCAACATTAAAAACACAAACAACCTGATTAGAAAATAGACCAAAGATCTTAAAAGATACCTCACTGAAGATGAGATACAGATGGCAAATAAGCATGTGAAAAGATGTTCCACACTGTTTATCGGCTGGGAAATGCAAATTAAAACCACAATATGGTGCCACGACACACCTGTTAAAATGCCCCATATCTGGAACACAGACACCAAATTTTGACAAGGATTTGGAACAGCAGGGACTCTCATTCTTGTTGGTGGGAATGTAGCATGGTACCACCTCTTTGGAAGACGGTTTGGTGGCTATTACATAACCTAACATACAATTACCATAAAAGTCCAACAATCACAATTCTTGTATTTAGTTAAAAGAGTTGAAAACTTAAGTCTACACAAAACTGTACATGAATATTAATAGCAGTTTTATAATAGCTAAAACTTGAATGCACTCAAGATAGCTTTAGAATGTGAATGGGTAACTAGGGTATATTCAGCCAATGGAATATTTTTCAGGGCAAAGATGAAATGTACTATCATGGTGTGCAAAGACTTGAAGGAAGTTTAAAATGGGTGAAAGAAGGCAACATGGAAATTAGTGTGACAACAATTATATAACATTCTGGAAAAGACAAAACTATGGGTCAGTGGTTACCAGGACCTTTGGAAGAAGAGAAGCAGGGAGGGGTGAGCAGGTGGAAATCAGAACTGTTTTAGGTATGTAAAACTACTCTGTATGATACTGTAATGTTAAATGTCACTACCCTTTCAATCAATCCCACAGAATGTAAAAGACCAAGAGTGAACCCTAATGTAAACTATGGACTTGAAGTGATGATGTTGCATTCATGTGTTGCAGATACACTGCCCTGGTGGAGGATGTCAATAATGAGGGAGGCTATACCTGTGTGGGACAATGGGGCCTATGAGACACCTCTGTGCCTTCCTCTCAGTTATGCTGTGAAGTAAAACTGTTCTTATAAAATGAAGTAAATTCTAAAATACATAAATCACAAAAGAAATGAATAAGTTTACAAACAAAAAGGAAAGATTATTAAAATGATATGAGTACATTTTTTTTACAATGAGGTAAAACATTGATAACCTAAAACTGATTCCAAGTATTTTTTGATCACTTTATTTGAAGTACATATGAGCAGTATTTATGTTTCTCTAAGAAGATCCCTAAGGGACTTAACAAGTAAGTTCTATTTATTTCAGAAAATAGTTATGGAGTACCCTCTATGAGCAACATATTTCTCAGAGTGCAGAGATTTCCTTGTGAATAACACACACACACCTGCCCTTATGGAACTTCAGGGTGGATGAGGATATATAAATAAATACACAGTAACTAAAATGTAATTGTGATGAACATTTTGAAGGGAAAATTGGGGTGAGAGATCAGGGAGGGAGGGACAAGAGTGGATATGAAATCAGTTAGGAGGCACTTGTGGAAGCTCAGCAAGGAAATTAGCATTTCATTTTTCTTTTTAAAATTTTCTGTAGCTCTGGAGGGTATGCTGGAACTTAGAGATCAGAATAAGATTTATTAATAATTATGTTAATGTACCCTTACATAATACATTATTTATAATAGAGTCAATAATGCAATTAACAGTTATCCTAAACACAAGGACAGTAAATGCCTGGGTGATAAAGAGATTCACTCAATGGTCTAGCAATTAACAAAACTGCATTTTAAAAAAAGCAATTCATTTGTATTCTTCTCAACTTGTTAGACTTTTCATACCTTTGTCCTCCAATTTGTCCAAAAACATGAAGTTTCATTGTTGGTTATCTAAGAAATATGATTTTCTATTCTGTGCTATTTTGTGCTTATTTATTCAATTTAGTTGATACTGAAATGAGAAACTTTCTTGTTGATGTCACAGAGGTTATGAGACTGCCAAACTCAGTATTTCTGCTGACCCGAGGACTACATGTACTGCTAACTGAGTCACTGTCCCCTCTGCGGCAGGTCCAGTGGCTGGAAGCCCTGGCTCTGTCAATCAGAGTGACAAGAGTCTACAGATGCCTTCTAACTGGAGATTAAATGGTCATAAATAAAGCATTTTTACTTCAAGGAAAGGTGGGATATATAAACACGATGGGAATTGAATTTTAGAAGTTTTATAATTGATCCAGCTTCAGATTTATGGTGTAGAGTATAAGAGTAAAATGTTCATTTTGGCAATCACATACTCATAGGAAACAAATGAACTTCATACATGCTCCTGCTTGAGTCTCCAGTGGTTTCTGTGGCCTTCTGAGATCAGGGATCAGTGCTCAGTCTCAGCCTGCTTAGAAAAACTGAAGCTGGATTGAGTGGCTCTATAAATTTCAGGTCCCTATAACATCTGTGGTTTCCCATAGGCTCAATCCAGCAACGTAAGAGGCCAAATGTATGTGTGCATCTAAGGTCCAGAGTGATGCAGAAAAGCAGTGTTTAAAAATTAGGGCTTTTGGAGTTGGCCAGGTTGGCATCTGTACCCTGTTTTAGCCATTTTGTAGTTGTGGGACTTTCTTTATTTCTAAACTTCCTAAGCCTCAGATTCTTTATCTGCAAATGGTAAAATAAGTTAATATCATTTCTTATGATTAATAAATGATTCACAGTAATATATATTAAGTATTTGATGCTTCAAAAATGTTGAGAAGCTATTTTTTTATAATTAATATCCCTAATCATCCCCTACCTCATCATAGTTTTTCTTTTTTTCTTTTTTTTTAATTGTAGACTCTTCCCAAAATTCTTGATAAATTAGCACCGGCATTCACGATGAGCAGCTGCAGTTTCCTCGTGGAGAAATCCCGAGCTTCCACTGCCCGAGTGGTGGTGTGGAGAGAGATGGGGGTGTCCAGAAGCTACACCATGGAGAGCAGCTACTGTGGCTGCAACCAGGGCCCCAATCAGGTATGGGAAGCTGCAGGCCCCTCATACTTTCTATCTAGCAGCAATATAAATGAATAGAGAGCTATAACAGACCCTCTCATCCCTGCTTTTCCACCTGAAAGGGGAAAAGGATCCAGGTAGAGTCTCACCCTGCTCCTTTGTGTTGAGGAACTGTTTGATGATTGACTTTGCCGGCAGCATCTTTGCTGTTGGTCCTGGAATCTATGTGTGCATGCCTTCCAATTTGGTTTCTCAATCAGCTCTCCTCACCAGCAAGCAGCAGGGAGCCTCCTTCTTACTGCATACCCAACTTTTACAGAACCTCTGCCTGCCTAGCTATTAAATGCATAGAAATCGTTGTGCTTTGTAACAGGTGGCCAACTCTCATAGCATCATTGAGAGTATAGGTCATCTATGGATATTGTCAATGTGCTCATATGTTGTGTTTGTCTTCTATTTTAATCTAATTCAGCAGCTCTCTATGACCGTTCTGTTACCAGGGAACACAGGAATGTGTGCATAGGGTGGGTCTCCCTAAATGAGTGGATCTGAGACTCATGCACCAGTGTTGGGGAAAAGTGCTCTTGTATAAATCATGTTCTTTTTACAGCTATATTAACTGCATGAGCAGCTGGATAGCTGCTATAGCAGGCTGTTCTGGCTGCTCTTTCCACTCCCCCATAGAGAAGCATAAATAAGGGACATTGTGACACTGCCAGGGTAATAGAGCCTTTTAAATTTCTTAGGCAAGCTGACAGACTACTCCTCGGTGACTTCCATTCAACCCCAAGAATACCTGGACCTCACCAGCATTAGAACTCATTGTGCTGGCTTTGATACTCTCCTGGAGCAGCCAGGAAGCACTTGGCATCTATGTAATCCAGAGCTTGTAGAAATCTGTTAGCTATCAAAGGGAGTGCGGGGAGTGACAGGCCATGAACATCATCTAACTTCCCACCTGGTCCAAGAGATTTTTGACACTGGGTTAATGGAACTGCTCATTTTGGCCCATTAATTCTGTCAAATAGTCCAAATGGTTGCTTCAAATAATTATTTTGTTACTGGATTACTATTGTTAGACTGCATTAATTCTATTCTCTCATAGTAATGTGAATTCAGAATAAGAGTTAAAATGATTACATAGCTAACAAAAGACCTCACCTTTTGATATATCAGCAGTGCTGAAAGATACTTACCTCCATGAATGTATGTTTTACATATCTAGTATAGATATTAATGTGGATTTCTCCCCTCCCTACAACACAAGATTTTGTAAACACACATATGAATGTATTGGAGGTTATATCATCAGGAATCTGTTTACTTTCATGGTATCAAGTCTATAAGATTGCAAAAATATACACTTGGAATATTGTGACCCAAGGCCTTATGGACATAGCTTTGTGACTCCCCAGTTGTATGCCTCTTTGTGGGAAGGGACCAGTTATTTGTTTAAAAGACATTCCACACAACCCTTCACAGATTTCTTGGATTGGTGACTTCCATTGACTTTGTTTCTCTAAGCACCAGTTCAGATTAACAGTCTCTAGTCACATAAGTATCAATGTCATTCATGATAAATCAACTGGACATTCAAAGTCCTTTGGAGTTTCTTAAAAACTAAAGAGATCATAGGCCCAAGCCATCATGAACTCCCCATCATCCATGCAATGTACATAACAGCTGGTAGAAATGAGACAGAATGAAAGACTTTCACCCGATGGGATGACTTCAGGTATTGACACAGCATTTTCCACATGGCTTTTGCATGGGGTCTCTAAATGGAAGAATGGAGGGAGAACTGGCCAGAGAAAACCCTAACAGTGCCAAACCTGGTTTTGGTTTAATGCTCCCATTCTCTATATGAAACACCTCTTCCAGTGGATTGATTTTCTCCTTCCCTTTATTTTCCTGTCCTTACAAACATGGTTGAGTAACTGAGCAGAATCACAGACAATGATCAAGGGCATGGTGAGTAATTTTACATATGGGAGGGCCCACCTCAGGGGAAGGAATCCAGCCCAGAGTTGGGTGTTTTGGTGATTTTCGTTTGAGGTATATAATAAAGTCTATGCTATAAAGCAGCATAGAAATTTCCATCTGAACATATTGCAAATGATTTTTGTACTTTGGGAAGCTGAGTCCCATTTGGGTCTTGAGGTTATTATTCTAAGGTCATCTTTCCATTTTTTGTTTAGCATTACCATTTATCCAAAAGATGGAGGATACTTAAGTACACCCATGAGGGGCATTCCTTCCTTCCTTCATAAGAATATAAATATTTTTGCAGTTTCTCTGGTTAATGTGGCTTTAAAGTAGTTCCAATCATTTCTCCCCCAGCACACTAAGTACCTGATTTGTTAGTAGTGAAATGAAATATCATTTCTTACAGTGACATTTATGTTGGAACTGCATTAAAGAACATAAGCTATTATCTTCAAATAATTATTATTAATATGATATTTTCTCTTCTATTTTCCAATCTGTAGTTGGCTAATTTGAAAAAAATTCTTCTGCTTTTATTTCTTTGGGATATAGTCTCTGCTGTTAGTCATACACTTAAGATCCATAACTTTTATTTAATGTAAAAGTCCCACCTACTGAGAGATTTACCTTATCTCTTAGGGACTGGCCCAAAGCTATTGAGGCTATTGAGGGCAAGGCCAAAATGGAATAATGCATCCTTTTGAGGCTCATTACTTAGAGGCATACAGTCTATGTGGACAGCTGTGTGCTTTACACTGCGTGCTTGTGACTTGGGGCCATAAATATGGTAAGTATGTGCATACAAAACATGTGACTGGGCTCTGTGTGCTGCCAAATGACTTAGGAGGATAATGTGAGCACTCCCACCCAAGCAGGCTCTGGAATTGCTTCTTGGCCACAGTACTGACTTGTGGGACCACAAAGTGGCCTTAGTCAGAGGAAGGGCAGAAGATAGGTGACTCAGCTGAGGCTCAAAAAGTGATTCAGCTGGTGCTGAGACTTCCTTCTTATGCAAGCTGCCTCTTTTGTACTGTGGACCCTCCATATGATCCATCTTCTCCAACCCCCACAGAGGGATCATTCAATAATCCAAATATATTCAAGTCATGACACTGCCTGTAATCCATTCAAATGTCTTCATTATGTCTGGATAAAAATCCAACTCTTTATCATGATGTATCATGATGTTAAAGCCTTTTACAATTTTTTTATACCAAGGTATAAAAATGTGTGATGACTGACAGATGAATGAATACGTGGACAAATGAATCAATAATCATTTCCAGGGAGTCAAAAGGTTATCCTCTATGTACATAGGTAGCTAAAAAAGAAATCACTGTAGTCCAATGTGACCAGAAGCCACTCTACACTGGAGATTCTAAGGGTCAGTGCAGTACACGGAAATGGAAAATGGAGAATGATGAGCTGAGACCTCTCAGACCTGTCACTATGTACATGATTTGAGAGAGTCTAATGGATTCTTTTCCAGAGTAAGGCAATTCTAGTCCAGGTGTAGAATTTCTTATGGCCACATTCTAGTAACATATGATGATTAGCAGAAAGATTTCTATCCATACATATGATAGATGCTGTGGTCCACCCTCTAGATATGTCTTTAGGACCGAGGCACTCCTTTCCCCTGGCTGCTCACAGCTCTGTCCAGCACCAGGAATTGAATGCAGGAAGCTGCCTTGCCCTAAGCTGTAGTTCCTTCCTGAGAGCAGGCTGCATCCAATGGCTGTCCTATGTGGGGTGCAAAGGCCTGGCCCCTTTACCTCCACTGGGACAACTCCAAAATGCCATTCCAACTCTCATTCCCTATAGGATCACCTGGATCCTCTGTGCACATGCTTCACAGATGCAATTCCCCACTGCCCAATTCTGCTTTCCTCACCACTCACAGATGTTGTTCCAATGACCACTCCCTCAAATTCCTTCTCCATGCAACTCTCAGAGTCTCTGAGGATGCTTCCTGGGGGAACAACTTATAATGGTGCTTCAGAAAGACTTAGATGTGAAAACATAAATGTTTGAAAAAAGCATTCAAGCTGTGGAAGATGGTTTGACAGAGATGAATTTCATATAGGAAATTAAGACATCTGAGCTCAGCATTCAAGTCTTCCAGTGTCTTTTCTTTCACTCTCTGTTTGCTTTAGCTGCTCAGGGCATGAGCCTCAACCCACCACCTTTCTCACTTGAATTAGAGACAACAGCTTGGTGCAGGGTACAGAATGGAGGCTGGATATGTGAGTTTTGTGGGGGTATTACATCAAATAACCCCAAACTCAGTGACTTAAAATGGCATGTTTATTCTCTCACAGTTCTGAAGGGTAAAAGTCTAAAATCGAGGTGTCAGCAGGGTGATGTTCTCTCTAAAGGCTCTAGTGAAAAATCCATGCCACCCTTTTCTCTTTGTTGGTCCTTGGCTTGTGGATGGATGAATCCCACCAATTCCTTTGCTTTCACTCTGTGCCTAACCTTCTTGTTCTCTTATTAAGAACAACTGCCATACCAGATTAAGAGTTTACCTTACTCCAAGATGACCTCAGGTTAACTAATTATATCTGCAATGACCCAATTTCCAAAGAAGGTCATGTTCTAAGTTTCCCGGAAGGAGAAGAACTTAGGCAGGCACTATTCAACCCAGTGCTCTGGGTCATGCAAAGGTACAGAACATATAAAGAATGAAGGAAAGGATTTTATTCTTCTCTTTACATTGCCATGGTGTGAAGCCCCCCCCCCCATATGTGATAACAGCTCTTATTTATTCTCTACCACATGATGAGGAGAAGGAGGTTTAGATTTTCTTGTGGTATCTTGGAAAACATACTTAAGAGTCATGCCATGTATAAGAAGTGCTGGTTAATACTGCTTGAGCAACATGATACACAATTTCAACATACCAATAATAACAAACTCTTCTATGGTGCTCAATGTGTGCTAAGCCTTTACAATGTATTAAGTTACACCGTTATGGAAAAAGTAAGCATAACAGTCAGTTCTATTATCATCGTCATCCTTATTTTACAAATGAGGGCATGTAGGCAAAGAGCTTAAGTAACTTACTTAGGATCACACAGCTAGTAAGTTTTTGAGCCAGAATTTGAAGCTGACAGGTCTGGCACTACAATCTTTGCTTTTACCTCTGTGTTTTCTGCATCATAGAAGGTGGTTGATGAAAGAAGTTCTTGGATTTAGAAACTGGAGACCCAGTTACTGCACTTATCTGCTATTAAGTACATTTTCAGCAACAGGGTAATTGCTTAACCTCTCTGGATCACAGTTTTCTGATTTATAATAGGATGACATAATTTTAACTAAGAGATGGACATGTTTCTGCTAAATTATGCTTGACAAAGGCTTACTATTCTGAGTTTCCATGGGATTTCTGGCAATGTAACTCAACATGATTATGGAAACCCTAAGAATCTTCTGCAAATTGCTCTGAGTATGCACATTTTTTCTCAGGAAGAAGGTTGTCTGCTTTGAGCACAATTCACTGTTGTTATCAGGTGACTTTGGCTGCTTAATCCACCATTTTCTCTCTATCCCTGTTTGTTTTTGAAATAAATGAATGAAGGATATAAGAGAGCTATGGCTCAATAATAACGCAGTTTTATTCAGGAGAAACCTGTGTAGGGGGTGCCCACTGGATACTGGGACCCACCTGCCAATTATAGCCTGGGGTAGATATAGAGGGAATGAGCCAGGAGGGGATTGGAGTGGCACTAGAGAGTTGCTAGGCAGGATTCCTTTAACTTTTTTTTTTTTATTATTAGTTCAACATAGCCTTACATATTGAAGGAATTCGCTGCTGTATATTCATACATGCATACATAATGACAAAATAACATGAACCTGATCCTTATCCAGGATCTCCTAGCCTTCATTCACTCCCTGATCTCTTATTTCCTACTTGATTCACCCTTATTACAGATATAAAAGACCACATACATATAAATTGATTTTTGAAATTTCTGGTGTTAAATGTCTGCCTGAGTATAATTTGGGTTCTCAAGAGAGTCAAGTATATACTCTATAGTATTGATAAATCCCTTTTCCCTCCTCTCCTCCCTCCCTCTAGTTTCCACTCAGCCTATCCCCCAAGCTTCATAAGTATAGTTTCCCCCAGATTATTTGCAATTTAGAATTTAGAATTGCCTATTAAGTAAACTAGACTAACTTTTACTCAATCCTAGGTTTTACTCCTGCTTCCACATATAGAGAAAAAATTCAACCCTTAAGTCTATGTGTTTAACTTATTTCACTTAGCATGATTTTTTTCCATTTCTGTCCCTTTCCCTGCAAATGCCATGATATCATTTTTTCTAATACCTAAGTAGAAATATATATATATATATATATATATATATATATATATATATCCAAAAACTGTGATATATATATCACAGCTTTTGGATCCATTCATCCAGTGAAGGGCATCTGTGTTGATTCTATAATTTAGCTTTTGTAAGTTGAGCTGCTATATACGTTGATGTAGCTGTATCACTGCAATATGCTAATTTTAGCTCTTCTGGAAAAATACCCAAGAGTGGGATAGCTGGATCATATGGTGCTTGCATCTCTAATTTTTTTTTAAGAGAGAGGGGCAGTGAGAGAGAGAGGTGGTGGGGTGGGGGAGAGAAACAACTGTATTTAGTTTTTAATGTGGCTTTCATTGGTCCAATACTTCATTGTGTACATGGTGCTGGGGTCTGAACTTGCATCCTCACACATGCCAGGCAAGTGCTGTAACCACTAAGCCACAGCTCCATACTACTTCCCTGATGATGGGGGTGTTTAGGGTGGAGTATTATCTGGTATTTAGGATCAGGTGGGTCAGAGTGAACTTGAGGTAACTCTTGTTCTGAGATGGACGATATGAATCAAAACTGCATTGCCTAAGTCAGATTCTACCTAATATTCCTGCTTTTTCTTTTTATTTGATAAGAAAGAAAAGGGATGGTATGGTATCTTAAACTGCTTCCCACTGAGAAGGGACTTGATTGAGGAGTCCGGTAGTCACCGGCATTGAGCAGTTCTAATGAAGCTCAGCAAGAGTATGTTCTGGATCCTCTGCTCAGTAGTGGCATTGATAGTTTTCTGTAAAAAGGAAGTGAAGAGCTGAAACGGGGAAGTCCCAATGGCAAGGCCAATAATTATACAGAGGAGGTAGGCAAATTCAAGTTCTTATCTAGTTAGTGAGTAAACAGACATAAGTATTAACTCTGCCTAGGGAGAACTATGGTTACAACTGAGGCAGCCAGAAAGGTGATAGGATATAACTTCCTGTATCTGGAGGCAGGGTCTTATAGGGAAATCTGAATGGGAGTTTAGTAGGTCATCATGGAGGGCTTGGAGCTATCCCTTGTTCATAGTTGACACCTCAGGGAGGGGAACTAACAGGGATATCAGAAGATAAGGAAAAGCATCTGTTCAGCATAAGAGGATAGAGAAGGCAGAGGAGTGTGGGAACTATGGTGGGAATTAAAACAAATGGAGGCGCTGAATTTGGTTAGGACATTCCTGCCAAGACTAGAAGGTGGTCATATACGAATGAGTGGGCCTTCCATTCAGGCAACCAAAAACAAAAGGTTTTAGCCTAGGGTTTTAGTCTGGGGTGATGGGATCCCATTCTCTGAGGTCCCCATTTTTATCTGTGTACTGAAAATCTACCTCCTGCCTCAGTTCCCCCTCTCAAGAGATCCTTGAATGCCATCATGATAAAAGAGCAATGACCATTCTGATTTTTTCATGGTGGCAGTGGGCATTGGCTGTGGCAGTCAGGGCAACTCTCCAGAGGGTCTATCTAGGGGACCTCAGTAGAAGTTGGGAGGTAGCTCCATGGAGAATCATATTTCCACGACCATCTGCTGCTTAATAGATTCTGGGCATCTCATGCATCAGGGCAGTTCCATGACGGTGGTTGTCAGGTAACTGGACATGGTACACATGGGAGAGGGATCATCATAGAACAACAGACAATGCAGCAAATCATTACTTTCTGCAAGTAATTAATACAAAGCAATCAGTGTTATCAGTCATCCTTTGAAGACTATGAAGATAATAACTTATTAGAGATGGAGTGTGATCTGACATGTCATTTATTTGTGAGTGGAGGACATTCAGGTCTTTGGAAACATCAGTTGTGTTGTTAGGAACACATTCGATTTTTTTATAATGGCACAGGTATCCCCTGGAGTTGGGAAATGCCATCAGATTCTTTAATGTAGCTTTTTTTTTAGAGAGAGAAGGACAGCAGTGAGAGAGAGAGAGAGAGAGGGAGGGAGGAGAGGGAGAGAATCAATTTTTTATTGAGTTTTTCACATGGCCTTCATTGCTTTGACACTTAGTTGTGTGTGTGGGTGCTGGGGTTTAAACCCATGTACTTGTTGCATACCACCAAGTGCGGTGACCACCGAGCCACCGCTCCAGCCCCCTTTAATGTAGCTTCTTAATGGCAATACCTCTGTGTTAGTAGAAGGATCCCTTTAGCTTTGGCACTTAGGACTTTTTAAAGTCAGTTAGGGCTTTTATATGCCATATTACATCTTTTAGATTGCTCTGAGTGATAAGTATTAGAACTAAACAATCATACTAGTGAAAAACAGATTGAGTTTATCTATATAGGAGGTTAGGAAAATTTGTAGGTCTGATTTAGAACAAACTTATGACTCTGGTAGTATCTTCTGTAACCCTTTGTTTATAATATCCCACTTTTATTTACTTGTGGGAGGAATGGTACAAGTGTAAATTTTGAGTTACATTAAAATAATCATTGTGTTTCCTTTTAAATGCCCATTTATGGCTGTGTTTTGGCTGTGATTTTCCTGGCAGGTGTTTAAGACCACGTTAGTCAAAACTGACTTTTTGCCTATCTATTTTTTGGTCAGCTAAGAGTCCTCAGCAGGCTGCTTTCTGGGACATGTGAGAAGCCTCTTGGCTCCTGAAGCCTTCCTCTATTAGTAATGCCATCAGCCTGGATGGGTCAGGGTCTTGCTGACCACCTGTGGATTTCCTTGGAAACATCAGGCTCACTTCCTTTTCCCTTGACCCTCCTCTTTGCAAAATGTGAACTGGTTGGCTTAGAGAAGCTCATTATCCCCTGAGTTTTAGTTGACCAATCAGGGCAAGGGCTAAAATATTGACTTTTTCCTTAAACCTTTAACGTTCTTAATTTTGGTATCCTGGTTTTGGTATTTTTTAAGAGATAGGGACAGTAAGAGGAAGAGATAAAGACAGAATCAATTTTATTTTAGTTTTTCATGTGGCTTTTATTGCTCCAACACTCGTTGTGTACACGGTGCTAGGGTTCGAACCTGTGTCCTTTTGCATGCCAGGCAAGTGCCATAGCTGCTAAGTCACTGCTCCAACCCCCTGGTTTTGGTATTAAATATCCTGCAGGCTAGTCTTAAAGTAGAAATACTATGTTATACTTTAATGTTTATTGTTTTATAGTTACCCCTTTTGTTTAATTAGGATCAATAGCAGTACTGGAAGTTAGCATTAAATCTTACCTGTCTTATAAGTGACAGCTTATCTAAACTGAGGTTGTTCTGTAAAAGTAGTATTTCTGCAAAACCTTAGTAGGCAACAGTTACAGTTTTACAAGGAAAATACAAAATTGAATTAACAAGAGCAAAAACATATTCACTTTGTATAATAGCTATGAACCAAGAAATATAATCTTTATATCCACTGTTTATTTTGAGAACACAGTAATGTTTACAATAAAAATATATTTTTTTAACATAAATTTAAATAAACTTAATTCTAGCCTACTTTGGAACCATAAGGTGAGAAGCTGAGTCTTAACTCAGGTGAGGCAAGGCTCTTGACAAATTTTAGGTAAAGTGTTTTATTTCTGAAGCTGATGTTTGCTTTTTAAAAGTATTCATTCTACAAAGTTCTCAAGTTATTCTGTATTATTTCCTGAGTCTATCTGAAAAATACACATTTAAGAAACAGTGTTGATGATCAGAAAAAAGACTTAGTCAAAGCAAATAAGGATAAGCCAGGCTTTCAAATGGCATTGTGGCCCTTCTATGTCAGTTACAATATATAAAAGAGAGCACTTATTGGTTACTTTGCTTCTAAACCTACATAAACTTTCATTTTACAAACTTTTACATAAAATTTAGACAAATCTTGAACACTTATTTTACCTTAAAAGAACCTTTAAATAATTTTAACTGCACCGATTATATACAACTTAATCACACACAGACTTTTGAGATTTATCTTCCACAAACCTTCTGCAACTTACTTAGACACTCTATAGCTTGTTTACTATACATTACTATACAAGATTTTTTCTCATCCAGAAACATTTATTTCATTCTAATTTCCCTACCAAAGTATATTTCCATACCTATAACTTTCTTTTATCTCTTTGCTAGTTGATGACCTTTTTTTAAATTTACATTATGAAACAATCCTTATAAAATTTCCAAATTTTTTAAATTAGTCCTCTTAATAAGATCACATACTTTATGCTATTTATAGTACATTAACTGAAATACAGTTGAAACCTTTGGTACTCTTTATATATAGAATTGCTCATGTTAGGATTTTAGCACTTAGGAATCTTGCTTACAGTAAAGACCCAGAAACAAAGCAATGTTAAACTCTCCCTTTTTTAAAGCCAACATTTTATATAAAATACATTTAAAAGACTCAAATAGTCTTAAAAAATTTCAAGAAGCCAAGAATGCTTACATTTATATGTAGCAGTTGAAGTCTTAGTTTGCTCTTAACCAGATGTCTCTTCTCTAACAAACACATTTGTAAATGTTTGTCCCAGTTATATTAAATCTAGTTTACTTATTTGCTGGTTTTTTTTTTTTCTTTTTAAGTCACCGCTGGGCCAGATATTCCTTTAACAAAGAAGAGGAGAAAATGTTTCTTGAGATATTTGAGATAAGCAAAAAGATAATCAGATAGTGCTTCTCCTGCACTTTCAGTTTTACTGGGAATCCCTGAGAACTTCACAGAGTACCGCCCGGGTCTGCCATGACTTTTAACTGACAACAAGATGACATCAAACTCAAGTTCTTACTGCCATGGCAACTGTAGGTCAATTTGGCCCATGCTGACTGGTTATGATTGGAGACTTAACCATACAATTCTTACAGATTTTCTGGTTAAGAGGAATTATCCTTATCTCCTTGAGTTTCAGAATCGGGTCTCAAAAGTCTTCTTCAGGGTAACTTGGGATCCTCCTATTAACATTATTTTGGGCTTACATTTTCTCTGCAGATAGCAAGTAGTTTGCTGAGGAATGTGATATAGCCTATTCACTCAGGCCAGGCAGACTCCCCTGCAGGTAAATTGCTTTTTGGGGAAAAAAAAAAAGCATGTGGGGTGAGCACAGTGGGCCCATTTTATAGAATTATTCTCTTAATCTTCTGTTCCCACTACTGGCCTCTTCCCCTAATATTGGGGAAGGTTGCAACAAGACAGAGAAAAAGAAAGAGAAAGAGAAAGGGGCAACTCGCTCACTGGTAGATTGACAGGTAAGATTCTTCCTTAGAAGTCATCAGATCACAATAAGAAGTTATTCAACCTGTCATCCATGGAGCTGCAGAGGAATGAGGCCCTCCCTCTACTATTGAGTGAGAAGCCATGAAAGGAGGTTAGAGTGGAGATGGAGCTTCCGTGTGTGATTAATTAGCTTCTGGCCATCTCTAGAGACACTGCATTCATACCAGGGAGTAGTCCCCTCCAGAAAATTAGGATGTTTCTAATAGAGACCTCAGTATCTTGATCCAATGGATTGCTGTGAGAGGAAACTGAAGCAAGAACAGACTAACATTCTCGCCACTAAGGAGAGAGGGATTGATAAGTCTCATAGGTCATATTCAGCAAAGACGTTCCCCTGAGTAGTGAGTCCAGCAGCCATGTGGATCCTGATTTGTTTTTATAGTTGTTGTTTGTTTACTTATTTATTCATTTATTTATTTATTTTGGTTTTGTTTTGGGAGAGAGAGAGAGGCAGTAAGAGAGAGAGAGAGGGAGAGAGAGAGAAATAATCAATTTTTTATTTTGGTTTTCATATGGCTTTCA
Organism: Aplodontia rufa; assembly: GCA_004027875.1. Classification (NCBI taxonomy): domain Eukaryota; kingdom Metazoa; phylum Chordata; class Mammalia; order Rodentia; family Aplodontiidae; genus Aplodontia; species Aplodontia rufa. The sequence continues at coordinate 29,216 of PVKS010004440.1, read as the reverse complement.
TTGCTCCAATACTTCATTGTGTATGTGGTGCTGGGATTATGAACCTGTATCCTTGGGCATGCTAGGCAAGTGCTGCAACTTCTGAGACACCACCCCAGCCCTGGATCCTGGAATTTTTGATAGAAAGAGAGTATATAAAATGGATTAGAGAACTCCTGGAAGAAAATTGATAGAGCAATTGTCTATTTCACCCATCCTTCCAAAGATTTCAGGTGAATCCCTATAAATGTAATACAGAGCATGTCTGGGTGGGATTTTCTTGCAAATTTGAGGAATAAAATCCATGGACGCACGGTCAGTCTGAGCACAATAACAGGATTTAGAGTAATAGAAAGAAAGCAGAGGCTGGAGCAGTTGCTCAGTGGTTACAGCGCTTGCCTAGCATGTGAGAATGCACGGGTTCAAACCCCAGCACCCACATACACAACTAAGTGTCAGAGCAAAGAAAGCTATGTGAAAAAACTCAATAAAAAATTGATTCTCTCTGTTTCTCTCTCATTGTTCTTCTCTCTTAAAAAAAGAAAAGAAATAAAGCATAACTCCCAAAGAGGGAGGGGGTCCCAAGAAAGCAATCCCTTGAGGAGTTTTTCAACGAGGAGAAGAATGTGAAAAGTTGAACAGCTTAGGCAGAGGTAGGGTCTGGAATGAAGGTGCCAGGTCTGGAGTGGAGGCCTGGGCAAAGAGAATCTCGGATCATTTTCCACTGCAGTGGAGAGTTTAAGATCTCTGTGAATTTGTAAGTCAAATTGGCCATTATCAGGCTAGTGACTTATTGTCCAGTTTGTATTGAGACCAGGCACTATTGCAGAAGAACACCAGTCTTTCAGGTTTGACTGTGTCTTGGAGACCCAGGGTCTAGATGTCTTTGGAAGGCACCCAAGGGGGTATCTCATGGAAGCTTTGGTGGGGTCTGGCTCATGCTGGACAAGATGGCTTGAGGAGGGCCTCCAAGGACTCTCATGGAAAGAAAGACCAAAATCAAGGGACATCCCTAAAGAAGCCAAGTCATTAATTATCCAATGGTAGTCATGGTCTCTCTCACCTAGCGCTAGGATTTTTTGGAGGAACAGTATCCATGGAGAGAGAAATCATGGCATATTCCAGGAACCTAGAATAGTCAGTGGGGGTCACTCACACAATAGGCTTTGGCCAGTGGTGGATGCAATGTCCAGCAATGTGAATGGTCCTTACTGGAGTCACTGGAGGGAGAGGTGGTGCTGGGTGTGGAAGGGAGAAGAACAGAGAGAGAGACCGACCAGGTGGAGGCCAGGGGATGGCCCAGAGGAATCACTCTTAGTAGGAACCTTGGAATACAAGTCCCAGTACAGACCATTTGCCATTTTGTTGCAGGAAGTTTTCAAGATATGTTAGTATTTTTGTATCAAAGGTCCAAATTTGGACCATTGATTCTGGTTGTCTTATTTGTATTGAGGCCAAATTGGGTTGCTTAAATGGATAATGTTTTTGGGCTTGAGATCAGATTTAAGGCAACCAAGGAGGGAGTCCATAGGAATGGACTGGTTTACCCCCATAATGAAGAGGTATGATGGAGGTGACAGAACCAAATCATCTGGGAGCTTGTGGGTGTCCCCAACTCTGGTCCCAAGGTGAGGACTCCCAAGACAAAGAAATCTCCACCAGGGTGCCTCTGAGAGAGACTAGAAAATCTTACCTCTCCAGTGAGACGATTAGTAGGATTGGTATTGCATATGGGAATAAAATGGAGAAGAGTTCTCTGATCTGGAGGTCTGAGAGGACAGTGAAAGGGGAAAAGGGGAGAGACCAAAAAATGATGTTTCCAGAGAACACCATTAAAGAGCTAAGGGAAAAAAAACAAAACCTCTTGCTCCATTTGCATAGCAATAAGACTGCAAAAATCTTGTCCCAAGAAAGGGTTGATTTTGGGTTGTTACCAGCTGCCATTTAGCTGAAGCAAACTTGGAGGGTGTTCTGAATCTCAAAACTTATATGAAGGAGAAATAAAGAGGGATACATGAAGAGTAAGAATGAAATGGAGGGAGGAGGATAGGAGGGAATATAAGAGCTCCATCTTTCTGTCCTGGGTTTTGGCACCAACTGAAAGGAATGAATGATGGAAATAGAGAGTGGTGGCTCAACAGTAACACAGGCTTATTCAGGAGAAACCTATGGAGGGGGGCCCAGTAAAGGCTTGGATACACCTGGCACTTCCAGACTGGGATAGATATAGAGGAAATGAGGGAGGGAATCAGGGTGCCATTAGAGAGTTGTCAGGTAGGATTCCTTTCTTAATGATGGAGTGTTTAGGGTGGAGTATTGTCCAGCATTTAGGGACAGGTGGGTCAGAGTAACATTGAGGTAGTTCCTGTTCTGAAATGGAAGATATGTTTCAAAATGGCATTGCCTGTGAGAAATAGTAAGTCTGAAGGTCCATCTTCAGAATGTAGTCTTAATGTTCATATATAAAAGGAAGCCATCTTAGGTTGGGGAACATGTGGTCAAAGATAATTCATTTTTAAATTCCTTATTAGATATCTTGTTACACCCATAGCTATTTTCTGTATCCACCCCAATTTTATATTAGTCAATCATGCAGATTGAACTCCTGAGCTTCTCCAATTAGAGCAAAGGGTGGGATTGTGTCAGTTTGGAGATATAAGTGGGCGGACTGCCCACCTAAGTATGCTTGCTCATCAGATAGCCTTTGTGAGTTCACCCTTCTTCAGAAGTAAAGTCTGTCTTGCTCACCTCTTCTGGGTATGTGTTTGAGTTTCTTACAGCACCTCAGAATTTTTAATAATTGTATTTCAAACAGCCTAAGTCAGATTCTAACTAACAATTTTATCCTGGCTGGTCTTCTCATTCAAAAACTTTCCAAAGGAAGTAAAGAGGGGTGGGAGGTCCAGGCATTGTGATGTATGTATATGATCCTAGCAGCTTAGTAGGCTGAGGCAGGAGGATCAGAAATTCAAAACCAGCCTCAGCAACTTAGCAAGACACTAAGCAACTTAGTGAGATCCTGTCTGAAAATTTTTAAAACAATGAAAAGGGCTGGAGATGTGGCTCTGTGGTTAAATGCCATTGGTTTGAACCCTGGTACCAATAAAGAAAAGAAAAGGAGGGGTGGGGGTATTTTAATATATATGAGATAGCAACTTTCTACCAGTTTCGCCATTAGAGGAAATGTGGGAGAAAAATCTCCAGGGAAGCTCTTGTTTTAAGCTGCGGTAGGTGACCTCGTTTCTCACTTCCTATGCCCCATTTACTGCCTAGTGACTTCTTTCCTTGCACATCAGAGGCTCACTGCTCTCACACAGCCCAGATCGAGGACTCTTCTCAAAATCCTGAACTGCAGAACTGCCTTTGTTCCAGGATACACAAGCACACACAGTATACATATCAATGATTCTCAGTCATAGAATCAAAAAGGAAGCTTAGGTTATTGATTAGTGTAGATTCCTATGTCAGACACAAAGTTCCAAAGAGAACTCTGCAATTCACAATCATGACCTTGAAATAGTCCCTAACCTCTATGAGCTTCAGCAGTAAACATGATGTTCCTTGCAGTTCCTGTTTCAGGGAGATGTTGCAGACTGAGCCACTGTCAGTAGAATATTTATCACTGTTTTCACAATAAAAATTCACTACATGTTTACACCCAATACATGTTTATTATTTGCATTATTATTGATTATAATTATTAATGTTGTTTTTCTATAGTTCTAATCATCTTATTCAGACCTTCATAATCAATACCTTTGAGTTAGAGTTAAGGTCTCTGTGATTTTATAAGCTCTAACATGTAAGCAGGTTTAAGAATCACAGATTTCGGCTTTACAGAGACTAATATCCATATATCTATATTTATAGACTAACCTACATCAAAGAAGCTCCTGCATGTATTATTTAGACATTTCCTTTTTAACCTACCATTCAATCTATCAAATTTCCTATGCAGCATAATCTGTAGTATAACCATTTCATATCTGAGGTCCTGAAGTAGGGATCTGGAGGAGAAAGAGAAAGGAAAGATTAAAGAGTAGATGAAAGAGTAGGGAACAAATTTAAATTTCTATGAAAATAGTTGAATTTGAAAAGCTACTCTAATCATGATAGCATCTCTAGAATCTATTTTGGATCACAGGTCTCAAGTCACTGCCTTCTCCTACAGGTAGCCTTGTTAGGGAATATCATTCTCTTTGGTCTTTGACTGGTTGGGGGTGGGATGTTATTTTTTATTAATATAATCTGAGAAATAACATCTAGTAATGTAATTTGAGGAAATTTTGATAATTACCTCTTCCCCAAAATTTTACTGTACATTATGATCACCTAGGGAACTTAAATAATGGAGATTCCTGCACCCTGTGTCTGAGATTTCTTGATTTGTGGCATAGCCTAAAAATTTGCATTTTTATCAAGGGTCCCAGGGCTCAGTCATTGAGTGACAGAGACAGGATGCCCAGACCAGATGTAAAAAACAAGCTGGTCCTGACAATAGGTATTATTTTTGTTGTTTTGGTCCTTTTTGAGCTCTAGAGAATTTCCCATGGATTTTGTCAGAACGTCTCAAATTCACCTTCTGGGGTTTTTCCCCTTCTTTCTTTTCTTTTTGTCCCTGCTTCTAGGTGAATTAACTTAGTTAATTCACCTAGAAGCAGTGATGCATTTAAAAACCTGCCTAATATCCATTCCAGGGAGAATTTATAAATATTTTTGTTTCATTGTCTTATTTTTTTCTAGTTTCTAGGACACCCGCTGGTTAGGAGTCTTTAAAATGATGTCTTTGAACAATTTTCTTACATATGCTTTAAGAGCCCAGAAAGAGATATCATTATGTACAAAATTATTCATCTATGTGTAGATTTTTTCTGTGGAGAGTAGCTATAATTTTAAAGAGATTCTTTTTTTTCCACACATTTATTAGAAGTATATTGTGATACAGGATACAGATGAGGGGGAAACATTGTCAAAACTGTAGCAATCAATGTGTATATATTAAAGGGATTCTTAAACAGGTGTGTTAGAGTACAAAAAAGATTTAGAGAGGGCTGGAGTGGTGGCTCAGCAATTACAGCACTTGTCTGGCATGCATGAGTACACGGGTTCAAACCCCAGCACTCACTTACACAATTAAGTGTCAGAGCAACGAAAGCCATGTGAAAAACTCAATAAAAATTGATTCTCTCTCTCTCTCTCTCTTTCTCAAGGCCATTCTCTCTTTAAAAAAAAAAAGAGATTTAGAGCTCATGCCTTAATTTTTTGTGTTTAGGAGCTCTGGAGGGACCTTCACAGTTTCCTAGTTTTTGGTCAGCTCTAGAAGTGCTTGGCTTGAATTTGTGAAATTCAACTGAAATCTGTAAATCTATAAATTGCTGAATATTCTTGTCTACATATCAATTAAGCACAAGAACAATGATGCATCTCATCAAGTGTGTTTTGGATTAGCTTCCATCTCAATCTTCTGTGATTACATAGGATGCTAATCTTAGGATGGTCTTGCTCTCAGGTACTGGTTTAGCCCAAGGAGCAGTGGTGGCAGCTGGCATTTATTAGAAAAGCAGAATCCCAGACCCCACCTGCTGAAACAGACTCTGCATGTGAAGGAGATCTCCAGGTGATTCATAGGGAAATCACTGAAGGGGTCAAATAAAGAAGTTGGGGAGCTCTAACATTTTCCTTAATGCAAAGACTTTTTTTTCCAGAAATTTTCTTTTCTTCTTACTTTTTTAATAGCTAGAATGAGATGTCCTATGTGAGTATGATTTAAAAGTTGAAAGTAATCTCCAATATGCGACATTTTGTTGACCTAAGATTGTAATATGACAAGAACTTGGTTTTTTTCACCCATGTTCTGTAACAGACTTCTGCTCTCTAGGGCTTAAAAAAAATGGGAGTTTTCCAAAATGCTCATTTTGTCATGGGAGTATAATTTTATATCATTTTATTTCTCTGTGGATTCAAATATGAAATCCAGATGGTAATTCATCATTTTGGTGTGAGGACTATTTGAACTATTTTTCGATATTTTCTCCTTTTGTTTTAATTGTGATTCAGCAAGTGTTGACTTGCTGTTCTGGTTTATTTATTATTTATTTACTTTTTGTTGTTGTTCATCTTCTTTCTGTATGATCTCAAAAAACGTCATGAGCAATTTATTAACTTACTGCATGTTTGATGATGTTATGAAATATTCTGTAGCCTTCAGTTCCATAATGTCTGTCAGTACTATAATAGAATATTAAAAGGAATTAAATAAAAATCAAGAGTTAGGGATGCTAATAAGGTTGCCAGCAGGGGCCTTTCCTGGGATTACTAAAGCCCTAGGAGCCTTGAATTTTAAATGCCCATTGTACAAAGTGATTCCTTGAATCAAAAAATAAGGAGGGATTCTGACACTTGGGATAATCCATTAAGCTTCAAATGACCTCTGATTCTTTAAAAATAATTTGGTTTCAAAGGAACAAGAAGAAGAAAAGATGATTTATCTTTGCAAATCTTACTCTCCCCATGTGATCAGTGTAAATGCAATAAGCCAGATGCCCTTAAAGAGCAGACATCTAAAACCAAAGAAAGCACCAATTTAAAACAGGGTTTTATTTAGCTTGTAGCATAGGGAAACAGGATTGGCCCAACCTGGGATGCTTTTCTTTGGACCTTGGTGCATGATTGAGTCCTTGGTGTAGCATCTTCATACAAAGGTGCTTTGAAAGGCAGAATCAAGATCAGGAAGAGTTATCCATAGAGTATTCTGCCTATAAAATGAAGTGTACTCTGTATCACAAAATCTCCTTGACTATGAGGTGAAGGCACAAATCCTCCAGCCACATCTTTGACAATTTGCACTGTGTCTTCAGTCCAATAGAGTTGATACAGGGCTGGGCCCCTCTCAGAAACTGAGGTAGTATGAAGGCCTCCTTTCAAACCATATTCTTGCAATCAAGTCAGAAAGATTTCAGACATGTCTCTCAGAATAACAGGCAAGACTTTATTAGAAGAGATAGAATAGGGGACACTCTCAAAGTAGAGAGTGGGTCTTCTCAGAGAAGAGAGGGTCAGCATCTCCTTTCCACCCTCCAGTTTCACTGGGGTGCCAGGGAAGTTTCCTGAGAAGTCCACCTCTTGACTTTTGACTGAAAGCACAATGACTTTCAAGTCCTCACTGCCATGACAATTCTAGGTCTCTTCAACCCATGTTGACTAGTTCTAAATCTCCCTGGATTCCAGAACACAGTCTGTATAAAGGTCACAAAATTCCTCCCACCCCGGTAGGGTACTTAGGGTAACTTGTGTTCCTCTTTTCAGCATTATTATGGGCCTGCTTTTCTTCTGTAAATAACAGATAGTTTTCTGAGTAACATATCCTGTTGACTTAAACCAGTCTAGGCTGTAGGTAAATTGCTTTTCAAAACTGAAAACATGTGGGGGCTAGCACAGTGGGCCCATTATATAGAATTATTCCCTTAACCTCATGTCTGCTTGTCCCCTATCAGAGTGACCTTAAAGATTTATATTTTAAAGGTTACCAGTAATTCTCTTTATATGTCTATGTTCCCTGAATCACAATGAGTAGAGAACTTTTAGAATACTTTGAAACCTATTGTAAGAAGGCAAGCATTACATATGTAATATAAACTCATAGTTATTTCATCTGTCAACATATGTATATTAGGTACTACTTTGTTTTAAACTGAAGATAATGACTGCAACTATATATATATATATATATATGTATATTGCATATATATGTATATATATTGATATATATATTGCACATATATACATATATATATATATTTCAGAATAATCTCAGAATATGAGCCAAGACCAGACACATTGTCATTGCATCTTCATTCTTCATTCATACTTTCATTCATCATTCAAGAACCATTTTTAAAAATCCACAATATGTTAAGTGCCAAAAATATGACATCGAGTAGAATTGACAGCTTCATGCTCTCCCAGAACTTCTAGTCCAGCCAGAGGCAGAGGCAGATAATTAAATAAGTGAGAAGAGGAGAGGGCAGGGTGGAAAGACCTGGGTACTCTAAGAGGACACAGGAGGAGATGAAGATTTAGGACTTTGGTAAATGCTGATTTCGTTGAATATTAATTATTCACAAGTTTTGGGGAGTGTGCATGAAATTGAGAAATATAAGATCTGATAAAATAGAAGAGTCTTGTTTGAAAGGAAAACAGGGTCAGTGGGTTCTTGGTTTTTCTTTCTTCCTAGTTACTTTCATCCTTCTTCTTTCTTGCTTCACATTTCTAAATCTCTCTGTGGAATTCCAAAGCAGGGTCATGTGTCATGCTGCATCCGACCACTGTGGAGTCCTCAAGCACATTGTTCCTCCCCTTATTCCAAGCATGCCTCCCTGAGGGACACATCCAAATATCAGTATTTCTATAGGGTTTTCAGTTAAGAATGCCACCCTGAAGGCAAACAGAATCAGAAAGATGAAAAATGTTTCCATGTCCTTCTTAGACTGATGAAGAGTAGTAAATTTAAATAATGGTCATCTTAATCATTTTGTTCCAAATGAAATCATGGCTGTATACCCCCAAATATTCCTGAAAAAAACCCCAAAATTGCAATAATAATATGAATAAAAATAATATAAATAAAATAATATAAATAATATAATAAAAATAATATAAATAAAAATTAAAAAAATAAAAATAGTAAAAACACCTTCCCTTTTCAAAGTGCTTAGCAATTTACAAAACACATTCATGACCCTTATTATCTCAGATGTGTCAAAAACTCATCTGATCCAACATGAGAGAAAATGGAACTGAGAGGTAAGGAAAGTGAGTCAGGGACAAGAAACAGAAAGTAAATCCAAGTGTGGCATCACTGCACTGGGCACAGCAGATAGGCAGGTCTGCTCTGCTTTTTGAAATGTATCTGGGTAGCTGTATTTGATGGAGGAGGAAGGAGAGAGCAGGTACATAGCAGAGCATTCTGTGTACCATCCACCTTCCTGCTTCCTATTACTCAAATTTGGTACCTAGTGTACTAAGCTGCTAGGTTCAGATTATACCTTCTGGCCCCTCCTGCACTCCTCATCCAAGCCCAGAATGATGGAAGAAGCCAGACAATTGGATATGAGGAGGCTCATTGGCCTTGCTGCAGAGTAGGATCAAACAAAGGCATCTTTCCAAGAAGGTGACTGAAAGCTCTATGGGTGGAAGTTGAGAGGGTTTGGCCAGACCTGGTAGTATCTGAGGTACAGCCCGCCACTTGGGGTCCAGGAGCCCCTGTTAGTGAGGAATGTGAGAAGGAACCTGGCAAATATGCTACACAATTCCCAAGAAAATCTTAATATTTTTAACTACAAAAGTCATAGCACATATTGACAGTAGCCAACAAAAATATACATGACCTTTGCCCTTGAAGTTCAACTTCCAGAAATTTAATTCCTGAATTGCACAAACTTATGTACGTGGATTTCATTGTTTGTTAATGGTGAAAATATAGAAACAATGTCAATTCCCATCAATAGAGGTTTAGTGAAATACATAATTGTCAGTTTGAACAGTGTATGACACAGAAAAAAAAATAGAAGGTAAGTAATATTCACATGACCTTTGACACTAGCTGCATTATTTGGTGACTGAATTTTGGGTGAATTATTCTCTTTAAGATGGCTTATAAGCCTCTGACTTTTGTGCAGAGACATCAGTTGGAAAGCTATTTTAACAGCCCATTAGAGGAAGGGCAAAAAGAATAAGAAACACATTAAAGAGATATTCAGGAGGTGGAACTGAACAGGTGTGATGAGTTGAAGGGATGAGGGACAAAGAAGTGAGAAGTTTATAGTCCACAAGGATTCCCCCAAATCTGACTTGATTTGCTATTGGAAATGCAAGAGGGAAATCATCTTGTGGGTATGTTTAGACAACCGTGCACATCAGGAAATGAAGCAGTCACCATACAATTTCTTTGTATATTAGGAAGGAAACTAAAGAAGCAAAATTTGGCTTGATAAATAAACTCTGTGGTCAGTTCCTTCTATGATATTGTGGAGTCTACAATCAAACCATTAATGGAAGACAATGTGAAATTGCTGAGTTAACCTTAGAAGGACTTACTAACATACCCTCATTACTGCTTCAATACAACTGACCTTATCCTTGTTGCAGCCTAATTTAAATTCTAATGCTTTTTCTTCTATGTACTCCAAAATTCTTATTATAGGTTTCCTTTTTACTACTAGCTTTCTAGAAATGCTAATCTATACTTATGGCATGATTTGACTGAAGATAGGGACTCTGGGCCAAACTTAACTATATATGTGAATATATATATTGTGATGGTTTAGATATGAGGTGTTTGCCAAAAGCTCCTGTGTTAATACAAGTATATTTGGAGGTGAAAATGATTAGATTGCAAGTGCTGTAAACTAATCTGTCCATCTGACTTTTAATGAACTGACTGGGTGGTAACTGTGGGGAGGTATGGCATGACTGGAGGAGGTGGGTCATTGTGGGGGTGCCCTGGAAGGTTTTATCTACCTGGGGCCCCTCCCATCTCTGTCTCTCTCTTTCTCTCTCTCTCTCTCTCTCTCTCTCTCTCTTTCTACTTTCCAGCTGCCATAAGGAGAGCAGCTTCCCTCCACCATGCCCTTCCACTATGATGTCTTGCCTCACCTTGAACCCAGAACAATGGAGTTGGCCCACCATAGACTAAACCCCTAGAACCATGAGTCAAAATAAACTTTACCTATTCTAAGTTGCTCTTGTCAGGTATTTTGGTAACAGTGATGAAAAGTTAACTAACTCATAGTTATATTCTAACTATGTGTTAGAGATGATCATGGAAATTAAGAAAAGCAATGTGACTCATAAATACAGGAATCTGTTTATAACCTTGTTTGCTTTTTTGTCATTTTGGTGTTCCTTTCTAGACTTTATTCACATGCACATCTTCAGCAGACTGTTGACCAATCTGTATATACATTAGTCAGTTATTAATTGTAAATTAATGCTATCATGAGACTTTCCAGCACACCTTTGAAGATTTCATGCTTCTAATGATTGTATTTTGTTCTAGCACTATTTTGATTTCTCTAAAATTTACTTAAAACAGTTGACATTTAGGTTGCATCTAAACTTTTTGCTATATTATATATACTTAGAAAGATCTCATGAGTAAACTTTTCCCTACTTACTATCAGTATTTTTAATCAGTGGGTTAGAGTCCCAGGATGGGAATTGCTAGGTCAAAGTATTGAAAAAAATAAATTATGAAACTTGAAAATGCAATATCAGTCATCTAATTAAACCTGACTTGGCACTGATCTTGCTCATGAACAGTGTGAAAGTTGGATTTCCACTTGGGATTTTTAGTTTACCTATGTTTAAGCTGAATAAACAGGTAGTTCAGTAAAAGAAGGCAGAACAGAAAGGAAATTGTCACTTTAATTTTAAATATTTTTCTCAAATTCCATCTTCTCTTAATTTTGATGTGTTCTTTCCTATTCATCACCCCTACCCATATCAGCTAATGGCAATATCTAGTAGCAAAATTTCTTACAAGCTTTCTCACTTAGATATATCTTCATAGAAAGGAATTCATGAGTTGGATTGTCTGTTTTAGCTCTTATGAAATAGTGTCCATTGCAATCACCATCAGATTTGACTTCCAAATTGGATCATCATTTTTGCAGTAATTTGAAACCTCATTTACCACTGGCATCCATTGCCAGTTACCATAACAAATCAATTTGTATGTCCTAACACTCCTCAGGCACTCTTCAGTCACCCACGAATAGGTTAACTACAGCTGTCATGGTCAATGCTCACATAAAACCTAGAAACAGACTTCTTTTCTCACAAAGCTCCCTGACATAGCTGCTTCCTTACTGGCTCAATGCAGGGACAGAAATAAGACCATTTGTGTCCTTAGTCATGAAACTTTAAAAGGTTGCCAAGGCAGGTGGTAAAATGGAAATGAACAGACTTCTTCCCTTCATCAAAGACACCAGAGACACATTTACTTCAGATTATAAAGTTCTTATCTAATAATTATGGATGTGTGTTGGCTTGAGATACTAAAAGGATTACTGAAACAGGGTGATCATTCTAGCTTGGAGTTTCTCCATCTCAGGAGAGGGGTGTCTCAGGAGGAAGGTCTCAAGAAGTTTCTGGAGAGAAAGGGGAACTTGAATCAGGATCAGTGGGGTTCTTGGCTTACACGACAGGAAGGAATTTCAGCATGTGCTAGTCAGAGGTATAGATGGAAGTTTATTTAGGAAAACAGATACACATTCCAGGGAGGATGTGTAACATTTTGAGAATAAGAGATGCATCTTGGGGGTCCTGCCTTCTCCTTTAAAGGACATTTAAAGTGTTAGTAGGTATGAGAAGATGTGTAGGTATGATATTGGTCTGGTGATTTCAAGACAGTCTTTGGTAGTCTGATTATTCTCAGGATCCTTGGGCTGATGTGATCTTCTTTCTCTGAATAATAGATAGTACTGGAAAATCTCCTAAATTGTAGGTTTCTCAAAATATCATATCTCTCTTCTATTTATTGACTGTGCACAAGATGACTATCATAAATGAGTGAACTTATAGTTAACTAAAATGTACAGATTTTCCAGGAATTTGGGAGTGACATACCTAAGAGAAAGATTGGCTTAGGAAATGATGGGCCTGAAAAAGTATGTGAAATGTCTATATTAAAATTTAATTTCCTTGTCCTTCCTTTATATCTCATTTCTACATTTATTTATTTTTTCAGTTCTTCTATCCTACTTCATTGACATTTGGGGTTGTATAATGTTTTGTTCTGAAGATTGACCTTTTCATTGTAGGATGTTTAGCAGCATCCCTGGTCTTTACCCACTAGATGCCAATAGCACCTCCATAACTATGACAATCAAACTGCATTCACGGGGCTGAAACGGTGGATCCACAGTTATGACAGTTGCCTGGCATGCATGAGGATGCAGGTTCATACTGCAGCACCACATACACAATGAAGTGTAGGAGCAACAAAAGCCACATGAAAAGCTAAATAAAATTGATTCTCTCTTTCTCTCTGTCTCAGTGTCCCTCTCTCTAAAAACAAAACAACAACAACTACAACTAAACTGAATTCACACTAGTTGTCCCTTTTGGGTCATAATCTTTCATTCAGCACCATCCCTTAGTTATAAATGTTTTGGTTTCCAGGTGCCCTCTTTGAGTCTTAGTTTCCTTATCTGAAAAGCTAAAAATTGAATTGGACCATATCCAGTTATCCTCCAATTCTAAGGCATTTTAATGTGCCTGAGAAAGGTAAATGGATTTACTAGTCTATATAGTCTTTCAAGCCCTAGACTCTTGTGGTTCCAGATGTTTAAAAGTCATACTGCTTTGAAAATGTTTTAAAAGAAGTCCCATTGTGTTACCAATTGGGGGATGTAAACCACTGAGGACTATTACTTTCTCTGAGAAAGAAAGTTTTAGAGCTCAAAAATTGAAATTTTGTTTGTGCTCATGCCCCAGGAATTGAAGACTGGAAGCTCACTGCTGCATGGTGGAGTCAGAAGATAGGAGAAAGCTGGCCAAAGCTAAGAGTGAAATAAAAGTCAGGCCCAAGCAAATGGATTTTAAGTCTGTAAACGTACACGTTAATTCTTTTAAAAACAAATAAATGACAAGAGATTGAAGGCTCAGGCCTGTAGGAATTGTTTTCCATTAGAAGCTTTCTTTTCCTGGGTCCTTAAGTTTTGAAAGTGCTGAAGTTAAATCCATGAATTGCTTCCAGGGTAGACTGAATGATTATAAAATTCAGAACAATGGTGAGACAGTGCACCTCAGAAGTTCTAGGCTATGAGATGAAGCAGGAAGAAGCCCTACTCCATATTCCCCTGAAAATGTCTGGACACACATATGTGTTGCCTGTTGGACTGCTGCTTTCATTGAATAGAACCCATGGCTTGGAATCCAGAAGGATATTAAATCTCTCTTTTTTGTTCGTTCTTTGTGTTTCTCTTTCTCTTCTACCTGTAATTATAAATTTTATAAGCAGGATAATTTCTAAGGGTTGTAGTAAGCATTCATCACTGTGAATGTAACAAGTAACATAATTTTAGTGCTGTTGTGGGCTTACTGGCTTGGCCTCAAATTCATAATAAATCATAATATTTATTAGAGTTTACTATGTCTTTTTATATTTGCATTGCTAGATTAACTGTCAATATAAACCTATAGGTGATTGTGATTTTAATCATCAGTTTTTTTAGGAGAAGCAAATTATGGCAGAGAATAGTTGAGTAACATATCCAAGATAACACAGAGAATAATTTGAAATAGCTAGAATTTTATCCCAACCAGACATGTACTTTGAGTCTTTGCTCCTTAGGGTTATATCCTAAGCTTCCTTGAATACTCTATACACATGGTCTCAGTTTACCTTCATGTATCACATTATTAATATAGTTATTATTTTTATCTTCATTCTACAGATGAGGACATGGAGGTAGAGGGAACTTGAATAATTCATCTAAAGTCACACAGAAATGAAGAAATAAATCAGAATTCAAACTGAGTTGGATTGTTTGCAACCTTTGCTCTTCCCTCGGTGTTCTCTGCCACCTCTTAGAGGTCTGAAAGGTCATGATGCACTAAGCAATGACACATTGATGTGGATGCAATTAGAGTCACACATATGCTGGTATATTTTTTTTTTGGAGAAGGCAGTTGTTGTATTTGGTTGCACGGCGATGTCCAAGAAGGCTGATATTAGCTGTGGGTCCAATTTTATAGGCAGAAACTGAGGCTTTACTGGAAAACAGAACTGTTTAAGCAAAAGCATAGAGTCCAGGAGTGTGGGATATGTGCCTGGAATGCTGTTGCTCAGCTGGTCTTGAGTTTAGGCCAGTGAGGGGGTGGACTCTTTTCTCCATAGATGGATATGCTATATCTTTCCTCAAGATTTTCTTGAAAGTACTGTGATTTGCAAAAACCCAGAAATCAGAAAGATATGTTTGGATTAGGAGGAGATATGAGTACATCCACTAAAGTCAGTAGCTATGGATAACCTCAGATAGTGACCCAGAAAGTGAAGATACCGTAGTGGGAACCTGTGTGGTGGTCACATAGCAGTGGCTTGACTGGGGTAGTGGGGACACTTTATCTAAGAATTGTGGAGAATCAGCACAGTAGGAAGCATCTAATTCTTTTACAGCCCCTGGGGGATTTAGAGTTGTCATTTGACCCATCATCCTTCTGAAATAAATAGCTGATTTATCCATATATTTATACAGAAAGTGCTACCAATGCACATACCCATGTGTGTGGACGCACGCGCACACACACACACACACACACGCCCACACATATATGCTGGACACTATTCTTTGTGATTCTCAATATAAATTTATTTAAAACTAAAAACAATTCTCATGTTTAACTGCACAATTCATTGCAGTTATTAATTATTAATTACTTCTTAATTAAAAGAATTAAGTTCATGAAGATAATTTTAAAATTCTGCATTATATCTGCATCAATACAGCAACATGATATTTGAAATCAGAGTGAGTGAGCCTGATTGGCAACTCTACTGACAGGTAATGTAAGTGCTTCAATGAGGGAGAATAAAGAAGCTGCACTTTAGGGGCTCCCTTTGCTTAAAGGTGTTATGAAAGGCTCTGTACCACAGTTGGTCTCCTCCAGTTATCACTGACTGAGAGGATTCTGCCTATAGGAATCCTGCAGGCTCAAACAAAGGGACTTGCTCCTCCCCCACCCTCTACCCGGAGAAAACTGGCTTACTAGCCTTTGAGGACAGGCCTGCCTGCTGTGCCTGCATGGGAGGGAGGTGCTACCGCAGGGAGTGTTAGGAGCTGTCAGATTTGGCTTTCTAGCATTTTTAATAAGCCTGAAACTCACATCCACATAGAACTCATTTGCCTGAGGTCAGACACCACTGCACACAACCTGATCAAATCCAAGCCCTGGAGTGTGTGTCAGTCCCTCTGGGATGGAGCACAGCAGGCTTACCTCCCAAGCAGAGCTACACACTTTTGGACTCCCTGCAGCCCACCTGAGCTTCAGCTGCAGTTCCCTCTCTCAGGCAAGAGTTAAACCTGACCCTGGGAAGAGACAGCAACAAGTGAAAAAAGACCCATATTTGTTCATAGTGACTCTTCCCCAGAGGAAACCAAAGCAACTTTCTTTTGCACTTTGTTAGACATTTGCTAGCTCTTTGACTGCAAATATGTGTTATCGGTGTTCACTGAGAAAACTTTGGCGTGCTGATCAGGAAAAGATGTTAAAAATGTCAAACACCTGTCACCCATGTATCTACTTTCATGCATATCTTTCCAGAATCACACACAAATATACATTCATGCATGTTTATATATACATAGATGCATGTATGTAAATAATGTGTGTGTACACATGTCTGTATATTCATGTATATACATGTATGTTTATATCTACCTGCTGTCATCATCATCTATTGATAAACATACATCTTATGTGCATAGGCATTTAACAGCAGGTATTTTTTAAAAAGTATATGAATAACTTATAATTGTTTTTTTGAAATCTATGATTTTTGGTGTCTTTAAAAAGTAGTATGTATTTCTGATCACCTGAATTCATTAGTGGTTTTTATTTTGCCTCAATTGCTTTATAATCCTTCTTTTCTATTTCTGTTTAGTAACCATCAGTCTAGCTCTTTATCCAGTCTATCATTTTATCTCTCTGTTCAAATATACTCTGAATCATTTGAGAATAATTGGAGACACCATGACCTTTCAGTGTGTATTTCCATGTTTATTTACAGAAATAAGGACATTTTCTTACATAGCAATAGTAAAATATTTTCTTACATAAATAATGACAAGAGAAAATAAACATTGCTACATCATTATTGTAACCCATAGTTCATATTCATATTTCATCAATTACCCCAAGAATGTATGTTGTGACTATTCTTTTCCTTGTTTTGAACCATCCAGTACAAGATCACATCTCACCCTCTGTTCATTCTCTTTAGTTTAATTTTGAATAGTTTCTCATCTTCTATCTCAACCTTGACATTGTTGAGAAAATGCTCCTCAGTGTGCACCTGAGTGTTTCCTCATTGTTAGATTTGATTTATGTATCTTTGGCAGATATATCACAAAAGTAACGTTGAGACCTTCCCAATGCCACCTATCAGGAGGTTGTCCCAACATTACAGATGTTGAAGTTGATCTCTTGGCTAAGTTGCTATCTGCCAGGCCTCTGCACTGTGAGGGTACTCTTTCCTCCACTGTAATAAATGATTTTCCTTGGGAGAAAATCTTGAGAGCATGTCATCAAACTACTGGCTTAATGTTCTATTAGGACTTTCTAACCCCATTGTTACTTCATATTTATTAATTAGCATTGTATGAGAAGAACTTCCTCTTCTGTCTCTCCCTTCCTTTCTTCCTTCCTTCTACCCACCCCCCATCCATCCATCCATCTGTCCATCTACATGTATTCATGGATTCTTCAATGTGTTACAATGGGATAGGGCCTGTCCTGCCATTTATTTTGTTGCTAAATTCTCCAGATTTGGTCAGAGAGCCTTTTTTCTCCTTTTGACACACTTCAATATTCTGAGGTCTTCTTTAGTTTGTGGTAATACAAAACGTTTATCATTAATCTTGCACTTTCTCTATTTAAACTGTAGAATCGATTTTTTCCCCCAAGGAGCCTTGCATAATTTCATTGGAGGAAACTATTTAGAGATGGATATCTATGTACTAGGTATGCATATTTCTACTGATGTGTCAGACCAGGCAGATCTAGGAGATAAGATGTCCATGTAGTGTGTGTGTTTGTATGTGTTTGTGTATGTACGTACACTTATATAATCATCCTTATGATATGGGTAGCTCCAACTTGATATTTAAAACTACATCCTAATCTTCTTTTCCATAGATTTAACTTAAGGAGTGAAAATCCTGAAGAGATAATCCTTATTTTTCTGCACTGTTCAGTTAACTGATAAATTGCATTGAGTGATTTTTAAATCAGCTTTACTGATGTTTAAAATACACCATTTTTGCCTCTGTTATTTGATAAGTTTTTTTCAAAATATGTACTATTGAAATGACCAAATGACCATCCATGATCAGGGTATAGAACATTTTCAACACCTCAAAAAGTTTCTTCATGGATTTTGTAGTTAATCCTTCACTCAAAACTCTAGGCTACAACTGATCTCTTTTCTGCCACCATAGATTATATTTCCTTTTCTAGAATTTCATATAAATGTGATCAAAAGATATGTGCTCCTCTTTCTACTTCTTTTGCTCAGCATGATATTTCTGAGATGCTTCATCTTGTATGACATTGATTTTTGAATGATAAACCAACCTTACATTCTTGGAATAAATCATATTTGTTCATGATTTATTTATTATATTTTTATACTTCTCAAATCTCTTGATAAATATTTTGCTAAAGACTTGTGCATCTATGCTTTTGAAATATAATTCATTGTGTTTTTCTTTCCTATAAAGTCTTTGTCAGCTTTTGCTCAATGGATAATGTTGGTCTTAGAAAAATGAACATTTTTCTTTTCTCCTATAGTACATTAAATAACTTAAAGAACAATGGCACCATTTACTCCTCAGATAGTTGATGGAATCTACCAGTGAAACCATCTGGGCCTGGGATTTTTCCTTATAGCATACTTTTTATAAGGATGAAAGACTTTGGTCACTTTCCAGGGCCTTCAAATACATTTATTTTGATCTGTTTATAAAATGTGGTCCAATACTGGAATTTGCTGTTTGGGGGAATTTAGTGTGACATACACTGCTCCAAAACTGAAACAAGGTAAAATCTGGTTCCTTAAATTCAACCATATATTTGAACATATTTATACAACAATAAATATACAGGAATGCTGCAGCATATTTCATTTCATATATATGTGACAATTTATTTACTTGACTTCCATATTTGAAAACTCATTGTTTTCTTTTAACCCATTCTGTTGGGGCCTTTGTGCCTATTCCAATGACAGTGTCAAGCTCACCAGTTAATTCCACTTTAGCCAAGTGGAGGATTTAGCAAGTTCAATGGAAAGTCCTTTCTCTTGTCTTCACTTGATTCATCTGTAGCATTTCACGAAGTTGATCATTCTGCTCCTCCTTCTACTTGGCATCCAGGACACTACCCTCTGTAGGTTTCCCACCTCTTCCGTTGATACTTTTGGATGTCTTTTGCTGATTCCACTTTCTATCCCTGATCCCTTACTGCTAGAAGGAACTAGATTTTTTTCTTGGTCATCTTCTTTATATCCTCAATTGTTCAATAATCTCAACCAGTCTCATAACTTTACTGCCATTTCTAGCCTGAAAATTTCAAATTTATGTCCCTAATTCAGATCTTTCTTCTATTCTCAGATTCAGACTTATCATGTTCACTTCGAACTCATCTTATTTCACAATAAATTCTCCAATCCCTGCCTTTCCCATCACCTTTATATTTTGTTGATGTCACAATCCTTACATTTAAATGTGATTTCTTTTCTCTTTTATATTTTACTTTATATTCCTAAGGAAATAAATATCACTTTCTACCATGGCATTACATTATCAATGATTATCCACCCTCATTCTCCATCTCCCTCAAGCCCAAGTTCAAGTCACCCCAGTCTCTACCATATAAAAATCCCCCACAATACCACTATTCTCAACATATTACTAATAGAATATTTTTAAAACCTAACTTCAATGATGTGATTCCTCCACTCAAAATATTATAATACTTCTGAAATTTATCCAGATTAAAATTCAAAGCCCTTATAATATTTTTCAATTCCCTTCATCATCTGCCTCCTGTGGGGCATCTGCTCCCCATTTACAGTTCCTTGAAAACACTGGTGCTCTCTTGCCTTAGGGTTTTGCCATAACTGCTTTCTCTTTTCCCAGAGATACACTTGGCCAATTACCACCTTTGCATTATCTCTCAAGTCATATCTTCCCAATACCTATACCTTGATTACTCAAAACTAAAAATACCTCACCCTCACCTTCAGAGTTCCTTATTCCATTTGCCCTGTTCTCCCCTCTCTGTTTCCCATATTTTCTCATCAGCTTCTAACATAAATTTTACTTATTTATTATACTTATTATTTATGTATATATTCCTGCTAAAATTCAATTTTTAAGAACAGGGATCTTTGTCTGTTTGGCTTAGTAATATATTGTACACCCAAAACAAAAACAAATACATGTTAAACATTCAATAAATTCATGCTGAATGGATGGCTTAGGCAGGTTGTTAGCATTTTCCATATGAGAATGGACCTATCAATCATGTGGCCATGTGTCCTTCCATCCATCCATCCATCCATCATAGAGAGTTAATTTTCTTTGTACCTAGCCTCTTCTATCTGTCTGTTTTGAGTGTTTACTCTGTGTTAGACCTAGTGTTAGGTACTGTGCAAAAATATGGAAATATGCAGTGATGTGCTGGAGAAACACATGCCAGCTTGTGTGACTTGGAAGAACTAGTTTTTAAATATTCAGGAATTTTATAGGTTGATTGTTAAACTGTAATAGATTAAAATTTGGCCATGATAAGAGTATTTACATCATAGAAACTGGAAAATGGTACAAATCAGGGCTTTTTTTTTTTTTTGACCCTTTCCCTTCATCATCCCTGACCCCCTGACCTCAAAGCTACTTTATCAGTGCACCACTGGATGCAGGAGACTTACCTTGTCATCACTCACTAAAACACCTAAGATACAGGTTCCTAAATACGGTATTTCATAGAACTCAAGCTGATAGTTAAGAGGAACTCTAGCTGTATTTTTGTTTTGTTTAAATAAGTGAAGAATATCCAAATGAGGACAGAGAAAGGCTAATTATTCGCAGCTTGCTATAGTAAAGATGTCAGCCACTGTTGGATGTGCTTGGCAGAGACTCAGGCAGTTAGGTAATTGGAACACTTTATAGAAAAGTGGGGAAGATTCAGTTGCTCTGACTGGAGGTTGTTTGCATAGGGATGTTGGGTAAATAGAAGTGGGACAAATTTTATGATTGGTTTGAAGAGAATACTTGGCTTTCTCTATTTCACCCTGAGTCAGATGTGAAAGAAGGGACAAAAATAGGGAAGGTGGTCACTGTTAATCCAGTCCTGACCCCCCTGGGCTGACCACTTTGGAGGTTGTGTTATAGGTTTCTTATGTGGATCAGAGTTCTGTTGTTGCGTATGTCTGGTCATTTTCTGTTTGTATACTCAGTGCCATTCTCTTACTTATGAGAGGTTAACCAGTTCAGAGATGTTTAATCTCAAGGATTTTCACCACAATCACTGTATTGTGGGATCTTGACCCTTTTGTCATTGCATCATTATGGTGATCCTATGGTAACAAATCAGCTGTGCAGAGACATTTAATCCTCTACATAAAATTCCATAGACCTTTGTCATGACCACTGTGACAAAAACAACAATTACAGTCCCCGTAACTGTAAGATGTTTTGGACCCAAGGACCCCAACTACCCAAAGAACAAATTCCAGAGACCACGGGATTCAGCTCAGGTACCTAATTATTTTCCCTTGATGAAATGCACAGCCTGCTCTTCCTCACCTGTTTGATCCAAGCACACAAGAGTCAGCAGTGACAAAAATGCTATTGTGACTAAAACAGACACAGCGTTTGCCCATCACTGTTGGCATCAACAATTGAGGCAGCATCCTCAATTATTTATGCATACATTAGTGATAAGTTTTTAATTTTTATTTCTATGTGTGTGCTTCCCACTATTGGAAACACTACTCTGACTATTCTCAGGAACAGTGAGCCAATTCAGAAGATGACTCCATTTAGCAATGATACCAGGCATAATGTAGTGAGATAACCTATTATAGACACATTAGTAGTCTTTGACTATGAAAATTCAACTTAGGTTCTGTGGCTCTTTAGGCATTAAAACTACAGTCAGTTGGTGGACTGTCGGTGGAAGCTTACATTTTATACTAACAAGAGCTATGGAAGTGGAACAGAATGCCTTGAGAAAATAGGAGGCTTCTTGCTAAAGAACACTCCCCAGAACAGTTAGCCATTGCTGAATACTTTGGGATGTTGTAGAGCATTTGATCTTTGAATGGGAGGTTGAAATAGATTAACTCTAATGGTTTTTTCAATGCTAAAAATCTATGACTCAGATTGGTTCTTGAGAGATGTTGATTAATGACTAACTCCTTAATGAAAAAGAAAATGTCTAATCTTAGGACAATTCTTTAGAGAGAATAGAGATTGGTTTCACATTGAGATGACTTTCCTTCACCCTAGATGCATTTGGTTCACTTTTGAGCCAGACTTACAAAAGGATTTCTGTTAACCTTATGTTATTACATCTGTCATAGAACATATGTTGAAGTCATGTGTCGTTCCCCTAATAATTGATCTATTAAGGCTGTGCAAATCATGTATCTGAAGATGTTTCCATTTGCATTTTAGCTGCCATAAAGCCCAAGAGCAAATTGGCAATTAAATATTTTAGGTATGTTGGTTCAAGTTACCTCTGTTTTTACACTTTTTCCTCCTAGTCTTAATCTTCAATTTTAAATGTCATTGTCCCTGGTTCTGCTTTTGTCTGAAATTTACTTATGTTGTACATTTGTCTAAATATTCATATCCTTTGGAAAATGAGATGGGAGATGGAAAAATGGGTTGATAAATGGATACATATGTAATGCTTTGGGAAGTTGGTGTCACTCTTGGAAAGTTTCTGAAAGTAATGATAAGCATTGTGTTCTGTGATGACCTAGGCAACTCTCAATCCCTCTCATCATCAATAACCTCACCTAATATCCAAGCAACTCCTATCCAGCTAGGTTTCCATTTTAACAACTACAAACCAGTACTCATTTTGAATACTGGTGGTAAATAATGAAATCCAATTATAGAAAATTGGGAGACAATGTTCTAGACCTCATTTTTCCATGTCACAAATAGTATTCATTAGGTGTTAGATATATATGTGAATATGCTTCTCACAAAATATGCCTCTGTTGCAGAAAGTTAAACTTATAAAAATACCAGATGAATTGTATATCTGTTATTTAAATTGGCAATACATTCAGTACCAAAATGGAGGTACAATGATTTCCCATTTTTTAATTACTAATAAAATATAAAATAATGAAAACTGGTTGCTTCTTTCCAGTTATTACTGATTTGAGCATGTGCAGAATGCCATGTCCGGTTCTGTGCATCCTTGGGGGAAGGACATTAACAAACTGAAATTGGTTCAGAGAAAGTTAATAAGTTGGTGAGGGGAGGGGGTTGAAAGCATATCACTTATCAGTTCTGGAACTATAAATGCTTAGTCCAGGAAAGTGATTACTCTAAAGGGATATAATTACATCTTTCAAAGATTAGACTTGAATTTGTTCACAGTACACTGACCCTTGTACACTCAGTGTGTCTTCCAGAAAGTTAGACATACCCAGACGGGTGATATATGTTCATAAATACATTTTATGAAGTGCCCAAAAGATTCTAAAAGATTTCTCCATGTGGGGTATGGTTTTCTGCCAACTGTCATGTGACAATCCATCTGTCAAGACACCTCTGTATACACCTCCAGGATGTGTTCTAGGAAAAGTTGTATTCTGGCAATTTAGTGTATATTTTATCTGTCACTCAATCTGCTTTTTGTTTTCCCATGGAAGGCAACTTAGGTGGGTAGAGTGGAACAGATAGTTATGGCCTAGGAACAGGTTCCTAGGAAATGAAATGGGGTAAAGAAGATTATGGTGCGGATCACTGCTTTACCTATCCTTGCCCCTGTCTCCAGAGAAACTCCTGAATTACTTTCATAGCTAATCAGCATAAAAATTGGAGAATATTAAAAGGAGACAATTTAGGCTAACTTGTTTTTCCAGTGGCACAGTACCAAGGAATTTTACATCTTAAACATTCTGGACACTTCTGTAGAAGATCAGGGATAGCTGATGGTAATTTCATCAAGGCAGAAGAGGATGTCTGTAACAGTACTCGCTCTCAGCTCTCACATTCTCCAAGGGTCCAGGACCTGCTTGACTCTGTTTGTAATTTTTGCAGACGTCTCGTTTTGTGAATGTCCTGGATATTGAAATGCCCTGGAATTGGTGGTAACTGAAACCATTCTATTCCATCTGCTTATTTGCATGAACTTCCAGCCAGATCCCCGGGAGCGTACAGCCTGACAGCATGGCCCAATGTCAAAGGGGATGGTAGGGATAATATAGCGAAGAAGCCTCTTTATTGGAAATCATTTGGTTTCAGGGGGTTGCATAGATTTGATTAAAGACGAACAGACTCTCCTATAGAGAGTTATCACTCAGTTGTAAACTATCAGATCTTTAAGCCATAATTGTGAAAGTGAACTGGCCTATACATTATTTGATGCTTGTTTGTAGTGTATTCAACTTTATGATTATGAATTGCTTGTACTGATAGTACAATTAATTTACATTTCTCAGAGAAGCTTTGAATTAGAATCAAGAGTTTGAAAACATGTAGTATATTGTACACAAATGTGACTGTGAAGTTAAGCATTAATTAATACAAATGTATTAATTTAATGAATGACTAAATGGAAGATCAAAATTTTAAAAAAATAAAATGAGCAAGTTTTTCTTTATTTCAGGAATGGTACACATGTTTCTTCCCAGCTAATTAAGATCTTAGAAGAAGGCACAAATGATGTGTTATGGGAACAGAAGGAAAGAAAAGGAAGTATTTTAACTGGTGTTTTAGGCAGAATCATCAGTAGTGACATACTCTTTTTAGTAGCAGTTTTAATTCCCCAAATAGCTTCCATATTCACCATATGGTTTTAATTTTAATTGGCTTGGGCAAATAATAATTTTTCTATCATCCAGTATATAACAGGCAGGGCAAAGAGCATGCTTAAAGTCGTAGCTGGCTAATGAATGGATTGAGGCCAGTACCCAGGCCTGTGGCTCAGCCATGTGCTTCTTCTCCTGGGTTAACTTTGCCATGCAGAATTCCAGAATGCTCTCTGTTGAGTTTATGCCAGTATGAATTATGAATTAATAGCATCTTGATTCCTTCTTCCTTGC
Source organism: Aplodontia rufa (assembly GCA_004027875.1). Taxonomy (NCBI): domain Eukaryota; kingdom Metazoa; phylum Chordata; class Mammalia; order Rodentia; family Aplodontiidae; genus Aplodontia; species Aplodontia rufa. The sequence continues at coordinate 4,162 of PVKS010004440.1, read as the reverse complement.
CCTTCTTTCCTTCACTTCCTTCTCCTTTCCTTTATTCTTTTTCCTTCTTTCCTCCCCACCTTCTCTCTTTGTGCTTTGTTTTTCCTAGTAATACCATGGCATGAGTAGACCATAGTAATCTATTTGTCAGGGGAATTCTAATCCTCACTTATTAATAATAACTCTGAGTTTTACATTCTTAATTCATCATATGCAGTATGATGGGAGTAGGATTGGTATAAAAAATTCCTCTTTCACAAAATTATGCTGACGATTAGTGATCTTAGTTAAGTTCTTAGCACAACCCCTGGAAAACTGAGAGATGTAGGGTACCCAACAAATGTTAGCTGTCACTGTTATATTGTTGCTCTGCTCCCAAAATTGAAATTGGAATGTAAACACACACACACACACATACACAATTTATTCTCACTTCAAGAAGAGGGAAATAGAGTCATAGAATACATAACTCTGATTTTGGATCAAGGTCAGGTGTACTATCAATTGGTGAGCGCTATTTTTAGGCAAGTCTCGATCCATTCTAACTTCCTCCCACATTGGAAAAGACTTTTAATGGGTTGAAAAAAATGCACAGCTAGAGCATGAATGATATAGTTACCATTATGTTTGTGGAATCTTAATCAGAATGTGCTGGAATGGATGGTTTCTATTTTATCAAGAAGGTGGGAAATTGTTTATAGTTTAGATCTTGACATGAGAAACATCTTCAGAATTTGAAAGTGACAATTCTGAAGTGAAAAGCATTAGTACAAAGAATTCAGGCCCTGTGGCAAGAGAGACCTTAGTCATTGCTTTGGTGTCTTGCATTGGACGTTAAAAGTGTTCCCTCCAAGTGGAACTCTAGGATCACTGCTCTTCCAGCAGTGGACCAGTGGAGGCCACATTCACAAATGATCCATCTTGAATCAGGCCTCTTGCCCTGGCTGCTGACATTTTGTTGGGTGAAGACACACAACATAATTGGAAATGAAGCCCTGTGCCAAGTGGTTTGGTTACAGTTCAGGAAGAACAGAGGCTGAGTGGGACAAGTCAACATTCACTTGGACTGTATGGCCATTTATGGCTGTGCACAACCAGTGGAGAAGGTTCTCAGAACTGCCCATTCCTGCCACCCCTTTCTCTACACTACTTGGTAAACGTTCTTGATTATTCCTTTCCAAATACAAGTTTCCTTAATTATTTCCCTTTACCTCCAAAGGATACATTTTTCCCATGTGTATTTTAATTTCCCACTTCCATGTGCTCATTACATGATTCTTTGGGAAGTAGATGAAAACAGACTTAGGAATGGAAATATAAAATTAAGATTTCATATTTCTCTTAGCACTGTTTCCTTCTTGCTTCCAGCCTCTGGGTACTTGGCGGAAAGTTTCCTGTAATACTGCAGTGATGCATAATTCTCTTCTCCCTCAGCCTTTCTCCCTCCAACGTGCATCCATTTTGCTTCCAAGGAGGGCATTCTGCCCAACAATGGGATAAAGCTGGCACACCACCTAGCAGAAAAGGAATCATTTTCAGAGAGAAGTAGGGGACCCTGCAGGACCCCTTCCCTCTCTTCCCACCCCCTCCATTTGGAAAATAAAAGAAATGGAGAAATTTGGAAGTTTCCAGAGTTCAATTACTTCTGCTCAAAGTGCCAAAGAAATGTGAAAATGTATCCTTGGGTGGAAGGAACCCAGGGGGCCCCATGGACATTTGCAATCGTCTATTTGCCATTTGTTTTTTCTCTCTTCTCCTCCAGCTGTTGAGTAGCAAATTTCCACTTTTCCTTTCCAAGAAAAAAGAGGACAAATTGTCCCTTGGAGACAATGAAAGGGTATTTCAGCATCTTCCACTGGGGATGGAACTATTGAACTATCCCTACATATTCACCTCAAAGACGCACACAGCCTGAAACTTAGGGCAAGCCTTTCCTTACAACAATAGCCCACCATGGTAACAACTCACCCACAGAGTAGTGTTAAAATGACATCCATCTCAAACTAACTTACTGGGGACCACCTTAGCATCTGTTAAAATAGGCAATTATTTTTTTCTCTTGAGGCAGAGGGGACACAAACACAACAAGCAAGGAAAGAAACCAAAAAATTGAAGAGTTATAATATGAAATTGTAGGCAATTAGATAACAACACACTCATTAAACAATTCTCAAGTACTCAGTGAGCATCAGGCTTGCACATTTCTCTGTGCCTTAGGGTAATTATTTCTCAGGACCAGAGGTAATATTCTCATTTAATAGATCCAGAGAAAGTTAAATTTTCACCTACGACTTGGCCAAAGTCACCCAATCAATGAAGAGTGGGGCTGAAATTTAATCCATGCCTCTGATTGCAAGACTGGGTGATATCGTTCACTTCTCAGCTAACTCTCCATCATGCAGAGACTGCACAAGCTGCTGGATCCACAGCACTGCATCTGCCTTCTCTCTGCCTGTGGCATTTTTTCTTATTTTTACTTTTTAACAATATCACTCTATTTGGGTTGACTTCTACTAGTCCAAAGGAAGGGGAAGCGAAATTACTTTCCTACTTGCTAGTAAGTTATGTGGGTAGGTGAATGAACCCAGTAATTAAAATTGTGTAAAGTAATTATGAATCACAGTGACTATTATTTTCTACCTTTCTTTCATATCAAGAAGTTAAAACTATAGACATATAGAGAATAATTTTATTTCAAAGTACAAAGTTGGAGGATGATAAGAATAAGCCACACTATTTGAAAGTACAGATTATTTATGAAAGTATTAAAATATTTTAAAAAAAGAGAATGTCAATGATATTTCAGTTTTTAGCACAGACCTTTTCTTACAAAGTACACTACAAACAGGAAATTGTAGTAAGTTTTCTGCCTTGTTGGTGATTTTCAAATAGCAGGACCATCTCAAATCCTTACGTTTTCTGTGAAGTCAGCATGCTTGGCTTTTTATTTCTGATGTGTCTCACATTGCACAAATCTGTGCAACTACTGAAAAATTATCTTTTGATACAACACAGGCACGAAGCTTGGGCTTCTTTGACATTGGGGGAAATTGGTGTGGAGGAAGATAGCTTAACCTGGGGATTGGAAACCAGTTGTGCTATTTCAAGCTCTTTTTTCTTCTTCAAAATTTTGATGTGCCTAGCCCATTATTGACATCACATGGAATATGGAAACTGCCTATAAAGGTGAAGGCATTGATTTTGCTAGTCCAATAGTAGTCTTCAGCTGAGGCCAGGTTTTGATATTGCAGTATATAGCAAAATGTTCTTACAGTCCTGGACTGGGCAAGGAGGCCGGACGCATGCGCGTGCTCGTGCACCTGTGTGTGTGTGTGTTGCACTGGAGCAGAGTAGATAGTATGAGTGGGAAAAGTAAAGAAGAAAAGTGGGAACCATGTCTTTTAATTGCTGAATTAATCAGTGTGCATTCTAAGGACTAAGGCCTGGGATTTGGCCTGTTGCAGCTCTGCTTAAGTGAAATGGCGTATTTGGGAGAGTGGTGACATTCCCTCTAGCACCTGGTTAGAAATATAGCTCTGTGATAAATTTGGCAGGGACACTCAGCAATACTGGACTTTTCTGCGTGCTTTCATTTAGGGTGTAGTATACGGTAAATCCAGAAATAGTCAAAATCATCATCTCAATTGGGGAAAGCACATGAAAAAACTGCATATTAGTATCTCACATATATTTGACCTTGATAATTGTTGAATGACTTACTGAAAAAAAATAGAAATTAACTGGCTTTATTCTTAAATCTGTGGCAAATAGTGAAATGGTATTTGGAGACAAGACTTAGAACCAGATGTCCTTGAAATTAGCATGCTTCAATTGAAAAAAAATGCTTCGGTTTCTTTTTTGAGTACATTTAGGTTTACTGAAAAATTGGTCAAAAATCAGGGACATCAGCTTTTCCTATTAACATGTTGCATTGGGTGATACATCTATAATATTGGCAAGCTAATATTGCTACAGTACTATAACTAAAGTTCATAGCATACATCATGATTATTCTTTGCATTGTATATCCTGTAAATGTCTAATTTTATGTATCTAATGCTATCATATCATGTAAGTAGTTTTATTGCCCTAAAAATCCCTGTGCTCCAGCTATTTATTCCTCTTCCCCTCCTCAATTCTTTCCCCTCGAATCTCTGATAACTAAACTGTCTCTATAGTTTTG